>JAHZNJ010000722.1:0-15322 GCA_027744475.1 Lepidocyrtus cf. sotoi NNG-2020 | reverse complement strand
CAGCAGCCGCTGGAAGTGGGAAGTCTGGGATGTGGTTCCTGGTACACACGCTTATCAAATTTACGTATTTAACGTGACAAATCCGAATGAGGTAGAGAAAGGTGAAAAGCCAATTTTGAAGCAGGTCGGACCGTACTATTACAGGTACCTTAGTGTGCAAATTCATTCACTTAAAATATGTCTTAATATTTATTTCATTCATAATAATGATTTTTTATCTTAAATTGAGCGAGTATCGCTATAAATTTGATGTCTCCATGAATCTGGACATGAGCGTAAACTTCGAACGCAATTACACGTACACATTTGATCAAGAACGCAGCAAAAGTTCCGAGGACGATACCGTCAACATAATTAACTTACCTTTCATAGTATGATTTTCCAAATACACTTACTATCTTGATTTATAGCGGCAATGTTGCTAGAGTTCATCTCATCATTGTTTTATTTGCATAGATATTTTCACAATTATCTGCCAAGCATAGCAAAGGGGAAGCAAATTTAGCCGTAAACCGCTTAATTTCAATGGGAGAAAGTTTGATCAAGAAAAATGTTCGAGTGGGTGATTTGATCTTCTCAGGAATTGATGTGTCTAAATACAAAGAGTTTCTGAATTTGATAGGACCAACAACTCCACTTACTGAGGAATTTAGAGAAGGTCGTTATGCAGTCTTGAAATTGGTAAGCTGCTGTAATATTTTCGTCAATTAAACAATTGGACTTTAAAATTTAATTTCATACATGCCAGAAATCTGGAACACACGAGGGAGCATTTACTATAGACTCGGGTTTAAAGAGCGAAAAAAATGTCGGAAAAATTGTTACGTATGCAGGAGAACAAAGTTTATCTTGGTGGAAAGGGGAAACATGCAACACAATTGAAGGAAGTGACGGTTCCGTGTTTCCTCCGCAGTTGAAAACTTCCGATAAACTTTACATGCTTGAGTTGGACCTCTGCCGCTCAATAAGTTTTGAGTATTCGAAACAAGTACAGTTTAAGAATGTCGCTGGAGATCTGTATATAATCAACAAGGATACGCTAGAAGATCCTTCCGTGCAGTCAGAAAATTCTTGCTATTGCTCAAAGGAAAAGGAAAATTTACAGAATGGAACAAATGCATCATGTTTGAAGAAAGGTGTTTTAGATGTTTCTTCATGTCAAAATGGAGCACCTTATGTAATGTCATATGCCCATTTTTTAAATGCAAGTCCCGAATATCAGAAGGGTGTGGTGGGTCTAAACCCAAATCTCGAAACTCATCAAACTCAAGTCACAGTTGAACCGGTATTTACTGAATAAATATGCGAATGAAATTTGTTTTAATTGGATATTAAACGATTATACTCGATTTAGGTCACTGGTGCAGTGATATCGTTCCACAAAAGGTATCAGTGGAACATCTGGATTAAGCCAATACCTGGAATCGATTACTTTAAAAAGTTTCCTTCTCAGATTGTGCCCATTTTATGGAACGATGATGTATGTAAAACATTTTTTGCTTTAAATGTTGTTGTAATTATAATTTGTTGTGAATTGGCTGTAAAATGTTGGCAATTTACTACTGCACAGGTTTTCTCACTTGACCCAGACAAGGCAGAGATTCTTGTGGAAGAACTCGCTGCAAGAGGAGGGGGTATGGGATCTGGCGTAGAATCGCAATTATTTATCAGAAACACCTTTTCAAAAGTGATTACTTATGGATTGTTGATTTTGTTTGCATGTCTGCTGGGACATTAAAATAATAGTACTCATTTAACTGATAATTAGTTTATAATAAAATAATATGAACAAAGTAAAAAAAATTAGTTCAAGTCTAAGCAAGCTCAGGTTGCGCAACTTTATTTCGTAGGTCTTTATTCTAAATTAACTACATACTACATTGTTTCATTTTACCGTCTGCCTGCACTATAATTGATTTAAGAACTCAATGAATGATTTTTACTTAATATTCTTATCCACAATTTTCAGGTAATAGATTAATTAGCTAGTGCATATATTATAACTCTTGTGTCAAACCAGAAGAATATAATTTCCTATTTAAAATATAATAATAAGCTCTTACTATAATATTATGCAAATGCACACAAATTGAAGTTTTAAAAGTACATCGGCTAGTGAAAGTGAAAGCACACTTAAAATCATTGGCTAATAACATTATGTATGGGCAAAAATAATTCAGAATGAATCTAGTTAAAATGCTGCACTAAGGTGTTGGTAGTACGGTCGGAATCAATCAACAATACCCTCCGAATACAATTATTTTGCGCATTAGTATTAAATCCAACTCTTTTGACCTGTTGTTGTTCTTTCTTACTCGTCTTCTGACTTTATTTCATCTTGCTCATTAATCGTCATACCACTCTTCGGGATAATCTTCGAGCGCACCTGGTAGCTGAAAACACAAAAGGAATCGGGTTTTTAATCAGAATACATTTTTGGCAAGTAAGAAAATTATGAAATGGAAAGCTGCTAAAAATAAGCCAAAAAGCGTTTCATTCTTGTAAGCATCCTAAGCTGCAAACAAATAGTTCATTAGTTAAATGAAATTTTTTATTATATAGTTAAGGCACTGTACAACCAATAAGTGAGTTCTGTTAAATACTTTAGAAGAGTTTTGCAACGCCGTATCTCAACTCACCCCCGAAACACAGCTTGAATTTTTGTAGCAGCATCGTTAACTTTCTTGGCATCTTCTAACTCCTTTTGGAACACTTTCAAAGAAGACTTTCGTCTTTGGAAGCTTCGCCTAATAGAGTTTTCAGCATTTTACTATCAAATCAGTAAAATAAAACAATACATATTTACTTCTATAATATTCTAAAAGGCACCTTCGCAGATTAGCCAGCCTCTTCCTAGTCAGGAACCCGCGTATATTGGCTTGAAGTGTGATGGCCGCCTTCTTCTTTTTCTGATATGTGGTCCTTTCCTTGTAGGATCTAAAGCTTGCTTGAATTTTTGCTGCTGCTTTTTCTATTTGGAAATAAAAATTACTTTAATTTTCTGTCTGTGTCCCAGATTCATGCAAATAATACAATAATAAAAATTCAAAAGTAATTTAATGTATTACCAGGTTGGTCACATTCCCCCAAAATATCATTCTTTCGATTCTGCAATCGGTCAATCAATTCCTGCTCATGTAATGCTGGATTTCCCCCTGCCACTAATTCATGTATGAGTTTTTGGTTTTTGTTGGAGCTTTTGTTTCCTCCGTTTTCTTTTCCTATAAAACCATTATGTACGGTTGATATTTAGTACAGTGAAAGTTAAGCAAAACACAATTCTTACATAAAATGTAATGTTTGCTGTATACTGTACCAGTAGCTCTTCGTAAATGTTTTCTGACTTGGTATCCTCTGAAATTTTTCTGAATTCTGACCGCCGCCTTATTAATGTATTCCGGATCTAAATCTAAATCAACATCCCCTTCATCAGGAATTAACAAAGGGTCGTCATCCCCTTCATAAAAGTCCAAAACTTTTGGTGGCTCCTCTCCCTCATGTTCTTGCGGTTCTGGAAGCGATTGGGAGCGAAGTGCGGAAAGCACTGGTTTTCCACTGCTTAAGGCAGCAGCACCTGCTGAACTCAACCTCAACTCTTTTCCTAGAACGTCCCCCTCTTCACTACTATTTTCATCTTGAACTGGAGAAAGCCTTGCAGCACATTCACCAGCAGAAGCAGACGGATTACAAGAAGAGACGACAGACTCGTTTGCGGAAGCAACATTACCTGATGGGTTTTCATCTTCTTCAGTTTTACGCTTTTTACTTACCCCTAACTGAGAGGAAATCGCTTTACGAGTTTTGAATCCTCTGAAACCTGCTTGAATTTTCACAGCGGCATTGGCCATCATTTCGTTCTCAATCTCCTTTTCCATTTCATCCATCGACATTCTATAAAAATGAAATATGCAAAAATGATAAGAAAATTAGAATGCAATGCAGGACGAATCTAATTTTATTTATTTGAAGCTCACTGATTTTCAATCACCAATCCAGACCGATATTTGGAGGTAGCTACTTTGCTTCTTCCTGGTCCCGATTTAGGGCGTCGCACCACAGACGGTGACAAACTTGGGCTAGCTGTTTCCTCTCCGCCGCCGCCACCAAGTGCAGTCTCTTCAACAGTTACTGATTGCGTCTGTCTATTCGCGCTACCTAATCTCGGCTTAACTGTAGGTTTTACAGATTTGACTTCTTCGCTATCAACTTCCTTTTGGTCATTTTCAACAGTTCTTCTTCCTTGTGCTCCCGCAGAATGAATGTCTATTCAGTTTAATATGAATTTTATATTTTTGTTTCATGTATCATCATCGCAATGTTTTTATCTCTGTTGTGAAACAGTGTTGTTGGTGGTGAGGTACAAATATGAGCGAACGTACAAAGTACAAAAGAGAGAGGAAAGAAAGAAAAGTAGTAATTATGTAACAGTAACACAAGAAGACAGTTAAAAATATTCAGAGAGACGTTTCATAAAGTACGATTTTATTTGTTTTAAATACAACACACGTGGATGCATTAAAGTATAGCTGCAACTGCAAGAACAACGACAACAACGACATCAAAAAACATAAAGGCCCGATACAGAATTAATGAGTGTAGGTATTTGTACATTCTAATTAATTACAGTATCATGGTTAAGTAATTATGTATTGTGTTCTTTACTGATTGTTTAATAGAGTTAAAAGGATGTTGTGTAGTAGGTATGTGTTTCTTGTTAGGGAACATCAATCTAAATTGTTCTATTTCAAAATGGTATAGATTGAGATGTTTTCTACTTGGTACGCGTACGTCTAAACAGTAAAATCTATTATGTTTGTTATATGAATGGGTTATAATTATGTGTAATGGCAAAAAATGACTTTATTATTGGGTACTGATTGATTAGAATATAATTAAGAAAGGTTGCTTGAAGGTTGTGGCTCAGTGGTAGCAGAAGAAGCTACTACAGCAGCAGCGTTAGGGGCTTCAACAGGAATTGAGCTATCAGACGATGCAGGAGGTGCCGGTGGTGGTGACTGGCTATCAGTTTTATTACCATCGTTATTTTCACTACTGGGAAGTGTGGCTTGCTCAGCTTGACCTGCTGCGGCTGGAGCAGAAACTTCATTCTGAATAGGATCTACAGGGGGAGGAGCAGAAGTGTCTGTTGCTGTTGTGTTCGTAGAAACGGCGTCTGTTGTTGGGGGAGCTTGTTGTGGTGGTGAGCTTTCTTCTGCTGTTGCTGGCTTTGGAGATTCAGCAGGAGGAGCTTCGGTTGGTGGTTGCGGTTGGGCTTCTGCTGGTGGGGACTGGGAAGGTTGATTATCTTCAGTCTTTTTGGGTTCTTCTGTGACTGGTTGAGTTGGCTCAGCTGGAGTTTGGGAAGTTTCAGTAGGTTGGGGAACTGTTTCTGCTTCTTTCTGGGGTGCTGATGTTGATTCGTCTGGTTTTGCAAGAGTTTCTGACGTGGGAGCCGGGGGTTGATCATCTTTTGGGGGTTGTGCAGGTTCCTGTTGCGGTACTTCTGGTGGAGGGGCTGCTGGCGTTTCCGCAGGTTTTTCCTGTGTGCCAGAGTCTTTAGTTTCCTCAGATGATGGAGTAGAAGAAGGAGATGCCTCTACTGCTGGGCTAGGCTGGGCTGGAGCTTCAGAAGATGGTTGGGCTTCTGTAGGTACATTAGTTTCTTGCCCATCGGCTGGCTGTGATTGAGGAGGGGACGAAGTTACTTCTGGAGCAGTCTTAGCCGCTTCGGGTGCACTTTCTTGTGTTGGCTGGGGTGGTTCCTGTACACTATCAGCTTTCACCTCGGCTTGTTCAACAACGGGAGTTTGCTGTGATTCTTCAGCAGCAGGAGTCTGTGCAGCAGATGGTTCTTGTGAAACTTGTGTAGTTTCCGTGGATGGTTCTGCTGCTTTCACTTCTTCTGCTGGCTTAGCTGGGACTTCCTCTGGTGGTTTCTCACTAGAATCTGCTTTCGCTTGCTCTGGAGATTTTACTTCAGATTCTGCAACAGGAGCTGGGGTTGGTTCTGCTGATTTAGCTTCGGAGGATTCTGGGGAAGAAGCTGCTGGAGTTGGAGCCACTTCATTGGCGGGCTGCTGCGTTTGTTCAGTAACTTTTGCTTCTGCAGTTTCTTGGGGTTGTGCTGCTTCAGGAGTAGTCTGTGGTGCTGGTGCTTCCGTAGGCTGCTCTGGTGCTGCAGGTTTCACTTCACTAGTTTCTGGGGGTACTTGAGACGATGTTGCTTGACCTTTAACTTCATCAGGTTTACTCATTTCTGCTGGAGCTGCTGCTGGAGCTGAATTATCAGTAGTCTGTGGTGATCCATCAGAGGCTGGCTTTGAGTCGGTTGGCGAATTAGAATTATTTTCTGGAACGGTTTCTGGCGCTTTTTCTGCTTGATTTTGATTATCAACAGTATTAGGCGTAGCAGCTTGGCTTTCACTTGCTGCTTTTACCTCAACTTGCATTATATTTCCAGAACTAGATGATTCCGGGCTGGAACTTGATACTTCCGTTGCAGCAGCAGCACTAGGTTTTTCTTCGGCCTTCGTAGGCTCACTTTGAGGGGCTCCTCCAGTAGTGCTTGCCCCTTCTTCTGTATTCACCAAAGTCGGTTCCATTTCAGTTTCAAATTTACTTGCAAATTTCTTCAATTCTTCTAAGTTCAGAGAGTCTTTTTCTTCTTCGTGATTTGAGAAATCAGTCGGAGTAGCGATATCTGTATCTTCTCGGTCCACACTGCTGTCTGAGAGTGCACTCACATTGCTATGTTGCAAATGAATTGAATCTGATTTCTCCTCCGCATCCCGATTAATCTGATCGCCATAATCGTCAACAACAAGAAGATCTACTTCGTCATCATGGGCTTTTTGACCCACTTCTTCTTCTTCTTGAACTGCAGAGGATTCAAATTCAACGTTGTTTGTGATATTATTTGGGGTATTTTTCTCCGCATTTATTTCTCGTTCGATTTCTACGCTTTCTCTACCGCAAACGACATCATCATGATCATCATCAACTGGTCTCGGTGATTCACTTCTCTTATTTTTATCAACATCATGATCATCAACAATAACATCATCTTCTGCACCTCCACCACCGCTTTTCTCATACTCCTTCCCAGCTAAATCTGAGTCTACTAAAGCAGCTTGATCGTCAGCAGCAATCTTTCCGTTCGCTAAGAATGATAAATTAATTCCTTCATGTGGTTGTTCCAATACGACTTCCTCCGCCTTTTCTGACTCTACGCCTTCTTCATTTACTTTTAGAATATTTTCTGTGTTTTCACCGTTGACCTCGACGTGATCCTCCTCATTATGATCAACGACAGAAGAAGAAGAAACGTCTTCTTCTTTTTCAAATTTTTTAGGATGCGGAATATCTCCACCACCACCAACACCATCATTACTTGTTATTACAATATTATTGGCCTTTTCTGAGTTTTCCCCTATTTGATCAAGCTGATTCTTCTGCTGCTGCTGCTGATGGTCACAATTTTGGGATGGAGCCAAACCATTTTCAACTTTTAGATCGTCAGCAGATGACGATTTCAATTCATCATTTTTATTATCTGTGTCATTATTATTGCTATCATCGTCAGCATCAGCTTTGGCCGTCTCCTTTGTTACGCTCTTTTCATTTAAAATTGGATCAACTCCACCGTTACTACTCTTGCGACTGTTGTGACTCTCCTCATCTTCCGTGTCTATCAGATCTCCTAAAGCTGCGGCGATTTCATCAGTCGATACAACGGCTACCTTTTTCAAGTCCTCATTATCGTTAATTTTAGTAGTTAGTCCTGATTTCTCTACGATGATTGCTGCTGCTGTTGGTGGAATTGGATGACTTGAAGAAATGGATTGATCAAATGACGACTCTTCACGGATTGTTTCCAATGGAGTTTTAATTTCTGCTGCGATTTCCTCATCGATCGCTTCATCTGCGACGGGGAAGGGGGAATCTGAGATCGCAACTGAATCCCCAGTTCTCTCTCCTGTTTTCTCCAATACTTCATTTTCCGGAATGTTTGATAAGTTTTGGAAAGATATTATTTCAATTCCACTGGAATCTTTGACTTTGATTTTTGTTGACATTTATGGCATTTGGTTGGGAAGTGTGTATTGAGCAGAAATCACCACCATCATGGACAATAAAGAAGGGGAAAAGTTTTGGAATTGTTAGTCCAAATTAATGATTTACTATTTATAAATGCTCATTTATTGTAATACAATTATTATGTAAGCAAAAGCTTTAAAAGAAGCAATAGTGTCAAGGTCAAGCATAATATGTGTAATCCGTAGATTGATTTTAATTACACGCAATTCGATATTTTAAAGCTTCACAACCATTTCAAAATTAGCATTTGGGATTTTCTTAAGAACTCCTTTTTAAAAAGTTCTTTTTATTAAAATCTTCCCCACAGCGAGTCTAACGTGAAAATATCTGTGTAGTTAGGCTGTGAAAATTTACGTTTGCTTTTCAAGTGTCTAATAAAAACAAGACGGTTTAAAAATATCGGTTTCATAAGACTTTTCAAATTCTACGCATCAAATATTTTCCGTCTTACGTTACATGGAAAATTTTTTCGCTTATTTTGTTGCGGGTCAAATAATTAACTCCGTTCGTTCTAGAGCAAAATAAACAAAAAGCACTAAAATCACAGAAAAACAACTTGCATGCATTCGCCCATGTAATGTAAAAAAATCCCTTCTAATTTTTGGGAAAAGCTATGATAGTTATTCATGAATTTCTGATTTATATAGCAATTTGCAAACTATAACGTTTAAAATAAATCAAGCCAGAAATCATAAATAGCTGTTATAATAACAGCGACATAACGGAAACATGTACACAATGATCATTTACTTTTTTATGTTGCATACGATAATACAGCTTGATTCCTTGCAAAAATGGAATGTAAACAAAGATTGATAATAATTGGACGTTGCCAACTATGGAATGGGGCTAATAGAATTGCACTTTGGAAATTGATATCTATGAAATAAAATTATTAAATGAATTTGCCAGCCGACCCATCAATGTCAAATAGGTACATACGTTACATGTTTAAAAAACATTGGAGGAGATTATCAAAATTTCTGCTTTTGCACCACGAAAAATAGTCGTTTAGTACTCATATCTTTGTTTTCAACGATGATCTGATAACGATATCAATTTATTGAAATCTATTTTGTTTTTCAAAGTCAAATTTTAAAAATTTAAAATCATTGTATGTTATACGAACTCTGTTTTAATATTTGTCTAAAAGAAAATGAATATTAAGTATTTCTGGTGATCTTTTTGGGCGAAGTTTTGGGTACAAGCCATTTCGATATTAAATCAAAATCACACCCAGCCGCATCCGGCTTGGCGAAAGTTAATCATGTTAACTACTATACAAGCGTTATGTACTCATCAACGCTATATATTTATGCTACATCGTCATCATCAGTCAACATCGTAAAATAATATATTAGTTCTCGTTGCCCCTAATCATCAATCAGTAGCATGACATTGGCAAGAAAACATAATTTGACATAAGAAGACCTATTACATGTATGTATGTACATAGGTATTACAGTTTCAGATACGTATTTAGTATTTTTGTCTTAATCATGTGAAGGCAAAGTGTTAAGACTAAACCATTAAAAGTTAGAGTAGACGAGTGGAGAATTAGTATAGCAAAAAGCAAACTAAAGCAAAAGTTAATGTGTAAGTATCAAAGCACTATCTCCTCAGCATCAGAATTAATGTTATAGATTGATGATTATGGCGAACTACGAAAGAGATCAGCAGAAGAATTTGTCTTCAATCAAAGCTAAGCATGTGTACATATAAATGCAATTAAAAATTAAACCTTGTAGCATTTTAAAAACAAGCGTTGCTGTTGAAGAAGAGTTAATAAAACATAATGAAAGTGCTCAAAATTATTTATTTGTAGTAAGTGTGTCTGATTTTGATTTTGACTATAAAGCTACTGCTTCAAAAATCATTAAAATACTTTTTTTAGAAAAGGCACGAAAAATTAGTGAATACTTTTGAAAGTTGTTGGTATCCACATACCTGGCCTTGACGATGATGTTGTTGTTGTTTGTGCTTGATCCTCCTCCTTCAAATTATGTTGTTGCTGCTGTTGATTCTCAAGCTGTTCTTTCAAATTCTTCCTCGTTTGATATCCTCGAAATCCTGCTTGCAGTGTAACTGCAGCTGCAACTTCTTGCAATGATGGTTCCTCTACTGGCGCTGTGTTGCTTTCGGAGACTGCATTTTCATCAGAAGAAGGCACATCCACAACAACATCCGTTTCATTATTTCTGGCTTGCTGCTTTTCTAACTCATCATCCGACTTGTCCGACTGTTGCTGTTTGAGATTCCTTCTTGTCTGAAAACCACGGAACCCTGCTTGCAGTTTTGTGGCCGCAGCAATTTCCTCTGGCGTTGGATCAGCAATGTCCTCTACAACACCCAAAGGAGAAGATTCATTTTCATTACTGTCATCCTTCAATGTTTCAGCTTGATTTTGCTTTTGCTGCTGTTTCTGCTCTTTCAAATCTTTTCTTGTTTTAAAGCCACGGAATCCTGCTTGAAGTTTCGTTACGGCTGCAATCTGTGTTGGCAGATCATCATCAACATCAGCATCATTATCCGCAAGAGATTCCTTTTGTGTTTCTAATAATTCTTGTGCCGAGATTACTACTACTTCTTCCGGTGGATCTGCTTGCTTCTCTTCCGGTTCTACTAAAGGTTTTGAGATTGGAACTGGGGCTTGTGAATCAAGTAATGGGCTTTCCTCGTCGAATTGCTTGATCTTGTTTGCATTTACGGTGGTGGTAGTGGTGTTGACATCAGCAGCACTGCCAGACTCCGCCTCTTGCTCTTCTGACCGTTGTTGTTGCGCTGTGTATTCGAAAATTATTGTTGCAGTAAATGTATTTGATGGGAAACATTGCATTAAAACTAATACCAAATAGAATTTCTTATGAGGAAAATAGCTAATATCCTGCTTGTACCGTATACCGACTACCAACACGTTTGCTTATTCATAGCGCGCTGATTATACTTGGCTTGGCTATTGGTTTTAATGAGCTGTACTGAAAGTATTGCAATTTTTGGTATTGGTATTGATCATATTATAAATCGAATCACGTAGTTTCGTTTTCATTTTTGAACGCTGTCATTCATTATAATAACTTTTCTAAATTAATGTATTGATTATTATTACGCTGCGCTCCAATAAATCATAGATTAATCATCTTCAACATTCACACCTGAGTAGATTAATTTTTCTAATATGGTTTTGTATTTTTTTAATTTTATTGTTGTCGTTTTAAACAATAAACAAACAAAAATGATTTATTTTACGCGAGAGGAAAAACTCTGTCTGTTAAAACAATCTTAATCCTAAAAATATTAATGTGAAGTGTGGAAAGCAAAGTTTGATGTATAGAAATAGATGTAAAGCAGAAATGAAACGTTTAAACAGAAAAAGAAACTGATGCTGTTAAGCAAGCGAGTGGGTTGAATAGCTTCTAATATTTATGAAGGATAGAAAGAAGGTATAATAAAAAAAATATTTTAGGTTAAACCTTTTTTAAACCATCTTAAATTGTATGGTCCTCCGAAGAAACTGAAGACACAACCCATTTCCAGGAATGAATAAACTTTGCCTGTTCACAGAAAACGGAGATGGACACTTGATTTCCTCCCGGAAAAAATAGTTTTTTAAATATTTTGACGTAAAAATAAAAATTGTCACTCACTTTTACTTACAAATAAAAACAAAATTTGATGCGTTCTGTTTGAAGGACTCGAAACCGGTTATCTTTAATCAGTTTGATGGATAGTTTTATTCTATTTTAATAGGTTTACAAAGTATCAACCTTAAAAATATAGTATGTAATGCACTTTCAAAATTCATAAATGATTTTCATTCTCACACAGACACAACCACACACATGTAGATTGTTTGTACAGATCGATTGGCCTCTTCGCATGAGTTCTTGTGAGAAGGAAAGTACTCACGCTTACGGTGCAATAATATCACACAAAATTATCATTTAAGAACTCAGGCAAAAAACTGTTTTAGCCAGCTAACGGATACCGTCCTTTAAAAATCTTTTTTTTTCTAATTCTGGAGTGAATACTGACTAGGTAAGTTTAACAACAGCAAGGCACTGAGTGAGTGAATGAATGACTCATCAACTCCACCGCATTTAACCTTAACCAGAATGTAAAACAAAATACTTTATGCTGAAAGTATAATATTAAAATTCGTCAGCTCTTCTCATTTGCCACTCAACAGCAAAGTCATGAAAAAATAATAAATATAAACACCGCAGTAATAAAGTTTGAGCTTCTTCTCCCACGCTACTTTTTTCGCTGGGTTATAATATACAAATTATGCCGTCCAAAAATTTAATACAGTTACTAGAAAGAAAGAATATTATTCTTTAAAATCAATGACCGGCTGGCTGCTTTTTGCTGATAGAGAGATAAGTACGTACAGTACAATTTAGATAAGAGAACTGTCAAGAAGGGCACATTCACAATCACATTCACGAGCTTCGTGAAGAAATTGTAAATAACATTGATAATTATTATATTGCTGTTGTTGTAAGTAAGTATCGCAATTAAATGCGTAGTAGTACAACTAATGTGATACTCTTTCTTGTTGTTTAAAAAGAATTAAGTAATTTCTGCGATAATATGCAATGCATGTATTCGTAGAAACTCAACTACTCCAAATAGTAAAGACAAACAAAATGAAAGTCTTGAAGAGATAAAAGAAGGTATAAAATTTTATTTATGTTTCGGATTACGTAGCAGTGAAACAGTTAAAGTAAGAGAAGAGGTTTTAATGGCAATTCCTCAGTTCCACACACTCAGCAGAGTATGAAGCACATTGATCAAAGGGCAAGGCTGTTACGAGAGAAAGAAGAACAAGCCCATCTATCTATAGAAAATCAATCAGTCAGTACAGTAGCAGAATAGCAATGTCAATTACTTATTATAAGAATCTCAATCGGCAATCCCACCATTCGATTCCCACAACACACTCCTGTTTACATAACTTTTTCTGGTAATACGCAAACTGACATATTATTACTGTCAAACATTCTTAGCATATATCACTATATTCTTACTGAAACACAAAATTAAGTATCTATCGATGAAAAAGAAAATCCTTCACTTAAATTTTTACGATAGAAATAAGGAAAATCTGTAAGAAAATTATTTATAACTTGGTGATGATGACTGACAATGAGTTTTAAAGTGAAGTTTTAAACAAACGTAAAAACGGAAAGGATTGGTTTTATCTTCTTATAATATGTATTATACTTGAATCAAAATACTACACCACCGCAAGTTTATCACTGACACTACCGCCACTGCCACTAATTTTTATTGTACAGTAGTATTTTTGCTGATAACTACTACTGTCTACAAATTAATTGCTGAATGGTAAGAGAATATTATACCGTCCGTATAAGTAAAAAAAGCAATAAAATAATAGTTAAAGAAAAGGAGAGAGAGAGCACCAACGCAATGTGGCTTTTTGGCAATGCGCAATGGTTTGCTAGTATTGCTCCATTTCAAATAGTATGATTCAGTATGAATGAGGTACGTTATTGAATCTCGGCTGCGGCTCTATCGTAAAAGTAAATATCCACACCACGGGATTGCGATGTGATGCGATTTAAAGTGAACAGAAGAGTTTTTGGATTTTTTTGGATGTAGCGAAATACGTTTTTGTTGAGAACTATATTGTGTTTATACTTTATACAATTAGTCAATTTTAGAGTAAAAGAAAGCATCAGGATCATCATCGTTTTATATACAAAGTACACCCAAACGGTGGCATACGGGTTTGGTAATTTATAGTTTTGGAATAATTTACTTTACTACTTAACTTCCTCTAATCAGGGTTTCTAGCATAGATGAATATAGAAATAATTTCGGAAAGAGTTATTATATTATATTCAGTTTAAGAAGTCCTTCATTATGATACCCTTCTTCTTTATGTCGATGTATGGGATTCCAAAATAACTGACTGACTTCCTGTTGAATTGAATGGATATTCGTCGTTGACTCGAGTCGTAAAGTCGTGATGAATGGGGGTACAGAGTGCAGACTTTGCTTTGTTGTTAAGCGGGGCCGCAACAACAGCAGCCAAGAACAGCTTCTAGAGTACATAGTGTGTCTTTATGTAATAGCTGTATAAACGTTTTTTTTTTGTGTTTAAAAGATGAAATTTTGGCAACCACAAAAAAATCAGGTTACCAGTTGGAACTGACTTGGACGGATGGACGTGTACAGACAGACTAAAACGTAAACAAAGAGCTTCTTACCAGTTACAGTTAGACTATGACGCAAAATACTATCCTGCCTAATCCGATCCACAGAAAGGTTTTTTTATTGCTATCATCATTTCATTTCTACTAATGTGTCAGAGTCAGAGTAATGTTAATGTTAATGCTACAGGGAAGCAAATTATGTCTACTAAAACACAAAGAAATTGCATAATCTGGCTGGCTGGCATTGCACCGAGAAAAAGTTCAGTCAGGACGAAGAACGACAAATTTCAAGTACAAAAAGAAGTCAGAGACTACTTATTTAAAAAAAAGTTTAGTAAATATATGATGCAATATCATAATGTTAGCAATAAATAACTTTTTCAGCACTCAAAAAATTTTTTTTACTTTGACGTATTTCTATAACTCATGTTACGCTATGCTTGTTTTTTTTATAGTAGTAAAGGGTATATGTAATACTATAGTCTATAGTTATATAGTATTTTAGGTTAAACATACATTATTGGAAGAGAAAAGATTTACTGGTTAACATGTGCTCTGCTGTTTGTTGTGAATGACCATGAAAGTTATTTTGAAACATAAAATTGCATGTAGTATCTTCCACTAGAAGATAACACAAAGTGAAAAGTACAGATAAAATGATGATAAGCAAAGTATTTTCTAATTTTCTTCTGCTAACCATTTTTTTTTCAAAATTGCCCTTGATGCGTTGTTTTCTTTGCGCTTCACAAATATTTCATAAGAAATGGGTACAGAGAGCTTGTTGGAGACAAAATTTTGATTTCCGTAAGTTGAGTATGGAATATGGAAGATCAATTTTTAAGACGATTTTTTTAAATTTTTTGGACGGTCGTATTGAAATTCCGTCACGGATTCGATCAACAGACTGAAATACAAAAGTTTGCTAATGATGAAGACAGCATTTTTCTCATTATTATGCATGGAATAATTAAAATTGAGTAAAATCATTCCGTTTTGTTTTATGCATTGAACCAGAACTAATTCCTAATTAGTAAAGAAAAACGGAA
>JAHZNJ010000721.1:0-10592 GCA_027744475.1 Lepidocyrtus cf. sotoi NNG-2020 | reverse complement strand
AAACTTTCATGCTTCTGAACATTCTCAAATGACCAATTTACAATCATCCTCCCTCATCCACCTCCACCAGCAGCGCTACTCACTTCACAACCATTACTTTTAAAAGGTTAATTCCCAATTGGGAAATGGGAAATGTAGGGGAAACAAACCTGTAATTTTCCTTCCTTCTTTGCAAAATCATTGCAAACACATTTAAGCAGTAGGATTTGTACGTAAAATGGCAACAATGATAATTTGCAACTGCGCAAAAACTAAAAACTAAACTATGCTACAATATTAAAAACGTACAGGACTAAAAACCTTATTTTTAAACTCCAACAATTATCTTTAGTCGTAAATGGGAAAACATTTACCATATTAAAATAATATCATCATCATCATTTCTCCTGAAAACGACATCATACTAGTTGAACTAGAAACGAGCTGCATGAAAATTACAATATTGTAAGCCTTTTTTACCTGTTGCTTTTCCTTTTCCTTCCGTCCGTCCATTCCTCTTTCCGCTTTTCTAAAAAAAAGTCAGTCAACATTTCATTGACATCTTTTTTTCTCCTCTCTTGTCATGCATGATATGTTACATCATTTCATGTGGGTCTAGTCTAGAATCCTAACAAACATAAAATTGGAGTCATTTATATTTTTTTAAAAACTTGACTGGCTAACTACGCGCATGGTTTGTTTCGTTTGCGTTCGTGACGTGTATGATTGTGATGGTTCTTCTTCTCTGCTCTCATCAACTCCAACTTATGCTAGCTTGCGACGCGACGCGACGCGATACATGCACGATAAAATGGAAATGGAACAGCAACTCTCTAGTAAACATTTAGTTTTATTAGTGAGACTCAAAGGCAAACGTCCAATCCAATCTAATACACTTTGAGTAGCAGAGCATCATCAGAGAGGATGACATCCTCTCTGGCTGGACACGAGGTCAACAAAGCGATGATGATGATATTATTATTTCCTCTCCACTCTTTTCCAACAGCCGTTTTTGAAAATTTTAAAATGCTGTTAGTGTACTTACTATTTATCATTTCATATTATGATGACTCACTTTAGATTACCTGATACATGCACGATAAAATGGAAATGGAACAGCAACTCTCTAGTAAACATTTAGTTTTATTAGTGAGACTCAAAGGCAAATGTCCAATCCAATCTAATACACTTTGAGTAGCAGAGCATCACCAGAGAGGATGACATCCTCTCTGGCTGGACACGAGGTCAACAAAGCGATGATGATATTATTATTTCCTCTCTACTCTTTTCCCACAACCGTTTTTGAAAATTTTAAAATGCTGTTAGTGTACTTACTATTTATCATTTCATATTATGATGACTCACTTTAGATTACCCAAAAACTACATTATTATTGAAATCGATGCAGCAGCATAGCATGCTTTAGGAAAGCGAGGATCAGCGACGACGACGACAACGAGGTATCATTTCAGATGATTTCATTGTTCTCATCCTCATGCAAACCAAACCAAACCACCTCGTTCATATGAAAACTTAATAATAAAAAGTGGATTAGACGATGATAATAAGGAAAGTAAATCGTCAAAAAGGGAAACAAAAAAACTTGTTTTTTCTCTTTCTCCCTCTCGACTCTTGAATTGAAATGTAAAATTTCATCTCTTTTATTTACCTACTCTTTGCACAGGACAAGTGACTCAAATGTAGTTTCAAATAGGTTTCTCATCTCTGTTCTATTGCTTTTCTCGTTGCTCTCTACGTACTGCAGCTACAGCAGCAGTCAGGTTTAAATAAAAAAAGTTTTCTGCATTTAAAAATGCCTCTGACATGACAGCTTCAGAAAATTTATGAAAATTAGCTTAAAGCTTTTAAAAGGAATGGAGATGGTCCACTTAAAAAAGTTACACAAATTAAACCATTTTAGAAGATTATTTTGTGCGAGTAAATAAGTGTGTAAGTAGTGAGCTGAGCTGAGGTGGTGAAGAAGAAGAAGAAAAAGAGAAAAGGAAATAAAAACGAGGGAAGAGTCATAGTCATAAATTGACATAGTCATAATGATAATCCTTTAAATAAAACTACTATGTTCACATTTTGTAAAAGTTGGGTTTGCTTACAAATCCAATGACAAGGCGAGTTTTATTAATCTCTCTCTCTCTTCCTCTCCTCTCGCTTATTTTTTAAAATGGTATTGGAATTTTATGCAGAAGAAGAAATTGATGAACGGTGTGTGTGTGTACATACTGTGCCGTTGCTTTTGTCTTGCTCTAAAAGAAGAAAATAAAAATACAACTTGTTCATTTGAACAAAAGCGACGATGGTGATGACAGCAGCGCTTTTTGATTGATTGAAAATGTTGTTTAAGCTGTTACCGTTGCGCTGTTGATTAAGCGTAGGCAACTTGAGTTTTTGTATCTACAAAAAAAGTGGTAAATGTTCTGTACCTTCAATATTGGTAGTTTCAGTAGTCAGCATTTTGCATGGATCACTTAACGCTCTTTGGTGAGATGAGAGGTTTGGGATGATGAGCAACAAACTTTGTAAGTTCGTTATTGTGCGTGTCAGGAAGGACCAGGTACTCAAAGTCACATTTGTTTACAGCTAATTACCTACATCAACAATGTACCTGATCTTCTGATCAATTTGGTAGTTTCAGTTTCATCTAGTATCGAATGCAATAAGTCCCATTCTGTACCCAATACTGTATAATAAATCTGTACCTCTTTTGGATTGAAAAGCAAAAGTTCAATTGATTAAAAATAAGTAATATCGATGCCATCCCATGAGTATAGGTATAATTGCATTAGAAGCAATAATGGAAGAGCATAAGAGAAGGATGACTGAGCAATAATAGCGATACAATAGCGAATTTTACATTTTCTTCAAGTTTTTTTTTCTGTGATGGTAATTATTACGTAAAATGACAACACAACAACATTAATTAACTTCTCACAAAAGCCAAAGAAACCTATACTTAACTTCTTGTGACTAACTCTTTGTCTGTCTCTATAAGAATAAGATTGCGGAAGGCCCTGACCATAGTAAATATCTTTGTGTAAGAAAAATATACTTTTACGCTAAAAATTCATGGGTCATTTGGCAGCTGCACAATTTTGCGCAAGCAAATAAGCAAAGGAAAAAAAGTTTCTTTCAGGCGAGATGTAAAGCAATGCGATGATGAGGATGATGTTGCAGTTTCAGCTTAAAATGTTATATTACATAACTACATAATATAACTTAATTGCAAACGTCTTCGTCTAACTGCTACTGCTTTTGCTACTGTACTGTAAAAATGCCATGTGAATTGAAATTAGGTGGATTGTGAATTCATGAATTGAGAATACGTTTCATAGTGAGTGAATAGGCTTGAAAACATACAATTTTTGTGAACTCTGGCCAAAAATCTATTTTCGTTCATTTTCACTTACTCATACAAGAATAGTCATCCTTCTATGATGCTACTATTGAAAAAAATGCTACAAATTACTCGTTTGGGCTTGCCTCTTCTTTTTCGTCTCATCAACATCAACATCATCATCATCAGGATCACCGTCGTCATTAACATCTTCGGCAGCTCAGCATTCTTCTATTTAAGAATTGGCGAAATTGGCATACTTCAGTTGAGTTGTTGTTGTTGTTGAAAAAGAAGTTGAAACTGTTTATTTAAAAAACCGATATAGCAGAAAGGATTGCTGCCGCTTTGCTGTGGCTTGGCTGATCTTAAAGAGTTGGATCTAAGGAACGTTTCAAAGGAGTTATTTAAAGCGACAAAAAACAACAAAAATCAAAGAGAGAGAGAGAGAAACAGGCTTAAGCAAACAACAATATCAACAATTGAACAAGTGAAGGGCACTTTTCGTGTTCATATCGACGACAACGACTGCGACTCGACTCCGTTTGAAGTTGGTAATGATGATGATGGTATTGATATGATTTTCTTCAAAGCGAAAATATTTTTAGGGCAACCATATTTTTTACTGTAAATGATATGACAAGAAGAAGGGATGGAGCAAGACACTACTGCAAGTGACGGCGATAAGCATATAAGATGATGATAAAATAAAAAAACGATCATGTTGATAATGATCATGAATGACTATTTACTCGCTTTTATTTAAGGATTAGCATATTATATTAGACAGCGTTTCTCTTGAGAGAGGACTTCTTTTCTTTGCTTTTCGCCATAATTCGTCAAATCAAGTCCAAGTTAAATATAAAAGTTGCAATTTATAATGCACATTTCTCCTTGTTATAAATAAAACAATGTTTTAACGAAAGAGTAGTTGCTGTTGTAGGAAAAAGGAAGGTACGTACGCTGGCACGACAGGCACGCTGCCGCTGCCGTTGAGCCGTTATTGATGCAGAAAAGAAGAGAGAACAGCACAGAACAAGATAATAATTTTTCCTTCGCTGTCGTCGTAAACTTTTCTTATTTTCAAATAAACAATTGAAGCTATTTAGCTATTTATCCTTATCTTAGCATATTGGTCTCTCATTCTCTCTTTTCTGACATGAGCGAACAAGCCAGCTCAAAAATTATTTTCCCTTCTTCTACTTCTGGTATCGTGTCTTATTCTTATCTTAGCATATTGGTCTCTCATTCTCTCTTTTCTGACATGAGCGAACAAGCCAGCTCAAAAATTATTTTCCCTTCTTCTACTTCTGGTATCGTGTCCTAAATACGAAACTGCATTAAAATAAATGTTAGCAAAACACGAGAGACAGTTTTATTGTTGTTTGTTGTGTGTGCACTTTACACATATCATTAAACCAAAAACCACAAAACTCTTTTGTTGTTGTCTTGTCGCTCGTCTCTTTCTGTTCAATCTTCAATGCCATAAATGCACAGCTTTTTTCTTACGATATGACGGAGAGGGATATTGATATAATTACATTGGCGAAATTTGGGGTTTTTGCGAAGCCGATAGCTGAGCTGAAGTGCGAAGTGCGAGCGAGCAAATGAGACAGAGAGATTGTCCTTGGACCCTTTCAAGATCATTTAGTTTTATGCAGCATCAAACAACTTAACAATCACCAACCACCACCACCCGTCAATATACGTTGATTTTTACATATTATGCGTAGTAGTACTAGTAAATTATTTATAGCGTCTTGACAAGGTATCTGCAGCATAGCATATTACAAAAAATAATTTTTAATCAATTTTTTTGTGCGTGTCTTGATCAAGAATGACAAATCCCTATTTTTATCCTTATAATATAATTGAAAGAACGCAATTAGTAAAAGAACAAGAACAAGGTACTCGCTCTACAACAAAAATGCATAAACTTGCGAAGCAGTTTGTCCATCTCGTCCGAGAATTATGTCTGTAAAATTAAGGCACAGGAATCCTGTCAATTCCTTCTCATAACGGCCATTTAATTATGAGTTATTATTATTATTACCAAAAAAATTTACAAGCAATTAACAATGGACACTGGACAGAGGACAGACAGTGAGATTGAAAATGTGGAAGGAACATGATACGAAATTATAGTGGGTTGTATTTTTGGGTGAAGGAAGACAATAAAATTTGTTATAATCACTCATACGCAAGTTATATTATAATGCTGTGCATGCAATAATACGCCATGGCTCGGTTGGTTTAATGGTTGGATAGTTTAGATTGAAAAATGAAAACATTACTTTTGAAAAAAAATTAAATTGATTTTTACGTCCTTTTCATTCATACTCATGCGCATTACTAATTGATTGAATGACTTAATTAATCAAATGGATAATGCATTATGCATTATGCATAAAATATTTAATAGTCCATAATACACGACACGATGACACAAGTCAGATAAAACACGAAACACGACACAAGGCAAAAGCTGGGCAGAAAAAGATGCAATTGCAAATTATAGTGATTCACGAAAACGCTGTTATAAATTTTTTGATTTTTCTCCATGCACCATTTCAGACAAGTAGATGCGGGTCATTTGTTCATTTTGATCAACAGTGAACAGATCAACATTATTTGTCATTTTTGTTGGTTTGTTATTGTTGATATTTATATAAGAGACAGCTTACGTATTGCTGCTGCGAGGCGAGTGCTGAGCTGTGGTCATTAGTTTTTGGAAGAATATACAATTAAATTAAATTAATACTTTTTTACTATTTGGCTGCAATTGCAATTACTAAAAATTTACTGTTGTGTTGAAGTAGTTTTCATTATACTGAAGCAAACTAGGTAGTATAGGTGTGTTTTTGAAGTGTTGCTATGTTGAATCCATTGGTTTTTATTACGTTAAATAATTTATTGTTCACAACAATCATCATTGTTAAATATCAACAATTAATAGCTCCACGTGCCGAGTGCCGACACTAATAAAATGAATTTTTCCTATTAAATCTCTCTCAGCGAACATAAAAAGACAGGCAAATCAGTAGGATATAACTTCTTAGAATTTTTTTATCACTAAAAATTATTATTATTGGCAGTTTTAGAAACGAGAAGCAGACTAACAGAGAAGAGCACATAAATGTTCGGTAGTTAGTTAGTTAGTTTATAAATTGGGTTATTATTGGTAGGAAGTATAAGGTGGTGTTTTGTTAATATTGGATGGGTTGAGAGGGGAACTAAAGGGATTTTGTAAAAATATAATTTTAATCTTCTTCATTCCTATCGTCGTATAAAAATTTTGCGTGTGAAAACCCACCACCCGCTCCGCCTCAAAATGTTGGCTGCAAATAATACCACTCCAATAAATTTATTCCCATCAGGGAATCAGAAGGATTCTAAACAGCTCCAAAATCTTTTCCACTCCGCTAATGTTTGTCTTGGGGGACTACTTCCGCCGGTGATTTGTAAGGAAGATTGTAAGGATGAAGATGATGATGATGCAACAGTCTTGTTTTTAGTGCAGCCCGTTATAATTCACAAGAAAAGTAGAGCGAAGAACATTATTGCTTTTTAATGCTTTTGCAAAAACAACTTTTATCTGAAAAGAATTAAGTGAATTTTTTTACATATTAATTTTTGGATTTATTGTTTTTTTAATATTTTCAGAGAGCGGAGGAGTAGATGACATCGATTCCCTGAGTGTAACAGACAGTGGAGTTTTCAGCGATAATGATGGATACAGCTCGGGAAGAAGTTCTCCGGTATCATGTAAGGAGGGGCTGATTGGAGGGGAACGAGAACGTTTTGCAATTCTCACTTATGACCAAGTTCGTCGGGTGGACAGTGTGCTTAATGAGATGGTAGCTTTGGAGGGTCGTGGTAACTTTCCAGCTCTTGAGTTGAAACTTAAAGACCTGCTCACTTCCGTCAAGGACCGGCTACTGAAAGAAGGACTTAAGGTAAAGAGATGCTTAAAACGTAGCAGTAGCAGTTTGGTTGATTGGAGGCATTGGAAGTTATACGGAACAGAATACGGACATGATTACTGATTGCTGAATGTGGTTTGAATTTTACAGATTCGTGACATTCGTTTAAACGGAGGAGCAGCTAGCTACGCTCTCATGCCGGAACACTTGGAATACTGTTATATTTGTGGGTCAAGCTATGGCACATCAGATGCAGAAGGTGGAGGCGGTCTACTATGCTCTTGTATGGCTCTGGAAGCTGCAGCTGCCTCAACCAATTCCAGTCATCAAAGTAATTCTTCCGGTTCGAGCTCGTCTTCTGCAAACAAGAAGTTTGCATACAATGACATTGATCTGATATTTGGGATGGAGCTTTCCACCGCCAAACAATTTGACCGAGTGAAGACTGCAGGTTAGAAATGCATGATGTTAGTTATGAGTACTAAGTAATAATGTGAGTATATATCAAAGTGAATTACTTCTTTTTTTGCAGTATTAGATGCGCTCCTTGATCTCCTTCCACCTCAAGTAAGCCGAAAACGGATGAGCCCGTGTGCCCTTAAGGAAGCTTATGTCTCTAAGATGGTGAAAGTTTGTGAGGGTGACCGGTGGTCTCTCATCGCATTGGGTAACGGACAACCAAATGGACTTTCAGGAAATTCCTCAGGAAAAGCACGGTCCTGCTCCCAGCTGATTCAAAGACTGGCTTTTGAACTTTTTACCAATGAGTAAGTACATCCAATTTTTCACTTGGTCCATTATTTTGTTTATACGTAACTTATTTTTTTAAACCGATTGTTAACTATTTGCCTTGTCTTGTCTTACAGTTACCATCCTCATGTTGGATATCATCCTCATTATCATAATCAGTCAGCCTCCATGTATCCTCCAGCCTGCTACTCCACTTTCTACATGCCTCAATGCACATTGGCCACGAACTCTCCAGCTTTGGCAGCTGCAGTGGCCGTCGCAGCTTCAGCTTCTCATCAGATTGCTATTCCTTCCCAGGCCGAAGGTCCGTACGGTGGTGCAAGTAGTAATTCTAATGGAGGAGGAGGGGTAACCAACTCAAGTACAAGTGGAACGATTCCTAACTACGTAGCCCCACAACAAATTAACCCCCACCATCCACATCACCTCAATTCTCATCATCACCATCCTCCCCATCATCACAATAACAAAAATGGTCTCCTTGAATTTACACCTAGTAAAAGCCTGATTTCATCCACGTCGTCGTAAATGAAATGATTCTCTTTCAAAAACAGCTTTCTTTCATGAAATAATAGTCCTTTTTAATAGAGAAGAAGTCAGAGCCAAAAATATTATATATAAACATGTCAATGTGAAGAAATTCTTTAAAAATTACAGTTAATCCGCCAGAAGAGTTCTCTCGCAGCATTGTTTAGAAAGTCTAAATTTTTCTTTCATTAATATTCTTGTTAATCTTCCTACGAAGGATATACTGAAATTCTGTGCAATGATAAATATTATATATCTATTAATATATATATACTGGTATATATACAAAAAATCGAAAAATATCTTTACGCAGTATATTTAGCGAAAGAATAATAAGAAGATTAAAAGAATTAAATTTTTAATCTGTCATTCACTTAATTATTACCTATTATAAAAATTATTATTAATCTTGGCGAGTACTTTACTTACAAGTACCTATTATATAATATGTATCTATTAAAATGTTATCCTAATTGTGATCTTATGACGAAAGGATGTTGATTTTACATTTAGTAAAGTTATTAAGAAAAAGGAAATTATAATCATAGAATTATATTTCTTGATGCTGTTCCGTTTAATATTCGTTTAAGAAAAATATTAGCAAAGTCTATAGTATAGGAATAAGAATAGTAAAGAAACTTTAATATTATTGTTCTAGCATAATATTTTGTTCTCGATTGTGAGAAATTGTCTGAGGGAAACGATCCGTCGTTCGCTTTTGTGATGAGGTTATTGATTGGTGTTCTATCTAATCTTATTATTATTATACAAATAATATTAATAGTTCTTTAAAACGAAGAAATAGAAGTAATTAATTAGCAAGGTACGGTACAGATTTTTTGTCTTTTTGATTATGCTTGTTTTGTTTTCGCCATGCTTTCTTCCAGAGAAGTCATGTATTTTTTCCATTTCGACTTAATCATATTATATTCGTATAAGGCTAATTAATTATTACTGTTATTATATTTACAAGTAGAGTTTAAAAACAATAATATTTCTTCTTTTTGTAACGGTACAATACAAAAAATACATAATATTTAGTCTTATTCAAACTCTTAGAAATAGTTCATTTATTATTATTAGTGAACTACTTTACTGATGGTACTATATATTATACAATCACAATATATATACGTTAACTTTCCTCATTAATATATTTAACGGAAGGAAGGAAGTAGAGAGAGAGGATTTTACATAAACAAAACAACATTAGAAATTGTGTTTAGAGACTTTCACTTGAATTTATTAGATTAGAAACAGTCTAGATATACGATAGAAAACAAACAACAACAATTACAAAACTCTTGTGTATTATTAAATACAACAAAATAACAACACTACTATACTGCATACTTCTGTTTACTCGAAAACAAAATATTCAATCAACAAATCAAAATCAAAATATAATACGATAAAAAAGAGATTTTTTCCCTCCTTCTATCAATTTAATATTATAAACTACTTCGTTATAAAAATATATATTGTATGTTTAAAATAATACATATTATTATGATAAATGCTATATTATATATTATATAATTATATAGCTTAAAGAGAAAAAAATTACAATACAATATTTACAATTTACACAGAAAGAAAGTTAATAACTTTTTTATTTGACCATTATTATTGAAGGGAAAGTAATATTATACTATATCCATCAATTCAATTATTACTGAATGAAACAGACACCATCTTCAAACAACAACTTTCACCGTTTTTGTTTTTCCTCTCTTCTACTTCAGTCTTCTTAAATTGGTATTTTCTGAAATCTGTAAATAAATTATATTATCTAATCTATCACATTACATCATCATCATTCATTATTATCTTCACAATTTATTATTATTATTACGAAGAAAAAACATTGCATTTTTTGCAAAACAAAAAGGAAAAAAGAAAGGATACACGGAGGAGGAGAAAGTAGTGTATGGTGTGGTGTGTTGTGTACAATTTAACAGTGTACTATATTACTAAATAATAAATATATCTGTAATAATATACAAAAAGAAACTCCTATTGTATATCATGTCACGGTGCATTATAACATTGTACAGAGACATTAC
>JAHZNJ010000719.1:0-17228 GCA_027744475.1 Lepidocyrtus cf. sotoi NNG-2020 | reverse complement strand
AATTACAGGTCAGTCACTTAACCTAAAACAAAGTATGTACAATACAATACATATGCATATTTCATATACTTATACTACTACTTCTGGATAGAGTGAGCTCCTTCCTATTTAATATAAGTCACTGAAGATTGATTAGAGATAAATACATTTACTATATGTTTATAGCCCCAATAAAGTTAAAATATAGAACGAAACAATTTCTGACACTTTTTTACCAATCTTTTAATACTACGTGAGTAAATAATTTCATTCCCTGCTTACGTCATTCTCTGTGCCAGTAAAACGTTAAAACTGTAGAGGAAACAGCATAATAGATTGCAAAGTGATCTCTGTCCTTCCCTTCCACAAATTGAAACAAGAAGTAATAGCCAATTTCAAGCGAAAGCAGTGCAAATAAAAGGTAGTTGCAGAAACAAGAGCTACTAAAATAAAAGGGAAATATTTAGAATGAAGGCCTGCTGTTGAAAATCAGATAATGTTTGAAAAGGAACTTTGCTTTCCCTTTCAAAAAGATTCAAACAGATTCGCTGCTAACATTTGGTCCTTCAAAATGAAAATTTTTGGTTTAAGCGAACTGCTGCTGGTTTTTCGCCTTACTTCGCATTTGCCTTTTACGTCACATATCATTAAACTGTCATAAAGGTTGCTACTGAACGTGTCATAATATCAGATCAGATGGATTTTGTGTGGTAGTGTCGGCGGAAAAAAATAGCAGCAGCACGAAAGAAAGGCTCTGTCTGTCTAGTTCAACCTTCCAACCACTTTATGGACCCCATTGCAACGCAACATCAGCTTTTCTTTTCTGGAATTAAACTGAACGAGTAACTTTCAGCAGGAAGGTGATATGATATGATATAAAGAATGTAGGTATTTGTATGAAAGTTTTTCTTTCAGAAAAGATTCCCCTTCCCAAACGCGTACGCTCTCTCTTTTCTTGTACTTTTTACTTACCCACATTAGTTTTTTTACCTAATAATAATGATGATGATGGAAAGCTCCCGTGTTGGAATGTGTGCTACGCTTCCCAGCTACCTATTCCTACTCACCTCGTCCAAGGTCTTACTTGCAACTACCTCCGTACGTCAAAGAAACCTCCAACTCCATCCAGATTGCTATGTACCTGGCAGGTATCACTTTCACAGGAGAATCCCTCAAGAGATAAATAAAATGATTTAGAATGATGATGATGATGATTATAACAAAAAGAAAAGAAAGTATTTTTACTCATATTTCTTTATTATACTTACTCTATCTACATCATACTTGGCAGGATGGTGGCATGTGTAGTTTAAAATGATGAAGGGATATTGTTTCCCCTCACCTGCAACTTATTTTATCGTAGTAGTATTAGTAATCGATATAAATCAATAATATTACGCACAATAAATGTATGTACCTATTACCTACGTCTTTGTCAGTGCTTCCCTATCAATTTTGAAAAGAATTGCTTTAATGTTCGACCACAAACAACAAGAAAGTTTCTAGTATGGTTATCGAGCTACATTTGAACAACTTTCTTTCTGGTATGGCAATGACAATGCACATAAGTAGAAGGGCACAGTGTTTACGGTCCAGCTCAAATTAAAAATAGTGAGTGAATTTGATACTTTTTTATCATGCAAGTGCTCATTGGAAGCAAACAAATTGGACCGTTGTGGGCAAAAAGTCTCATCTCAAAGTTACTACAGCATTGAATTCAACTGATGTTTTTATACATGTAATTTTTCCAAGACTAAAATAACTTGACTATGTGGATGCGAATGTATGTATGTATGTAGTACGGCAGTGACTGCAAATTCTTTGTCTGCTATATAAGCTTATATAAGTAAACTTTACAGGGAGCAATAATAATCAAACACGGAGAGCATTTTTTTCAAATTCAAGTCACACAAACTCATCCACTATGAAATAATAGGCTAAAAACTCCATTCTCTTCTCTTGGTTGCCTTTGCTTTTTCTCGCAAACAGATGAAAACTGAAAGACTGATCAAACTAAAGCTACTACAACTGTGTACAGCAGTGGGAAAACACCATCTCATTCACAACAGAAGAGTAGACTTAATGAAATGCGTGACGTGACGTATTAAAACATCTAAAGAGAAGGAAATAGGAATCATTTTTCTCTCGAGTATTTCTTCATCTATTTCAAAGAGGTTATATAATTAATTAATTAAGAAAATAAAAAATGAGACTCGTTATGTGTAGCTGTTCAGAATTTCCAAGTACACCTTTCCCAATTGCTAAAACCTTTTTCATGAAAAGGAAATGAAACATTAAATTTCAATTTTTTGCTGTATGAAAGAAAACATATATGATGAATCACAGTTAAAAGGAAAGTTATAATAAGTATGCTGTGTACATAGGTAGTTTATAAGAAAGTAGCTGCTTCAATTTAAGAAAAAATGTAATAAGTTGGTTTCTTTAATGAGAAAAGATGTGTTCATTAAGAAAGTAGAAAGGAACTTTCAAAGGTTTTATTTCCCAGTCGCATTATTCACTTTGGAAGAGAAAGCCACTCGAAAAAGAATAGCGAAATTGTATGGAAGTGATCAAACAAAGTCCTCAAAAGCTGAAAGGTTTAATTTAAAAGGATTTTCAATTTGCATGAAGCAACTTTTCATATTGAACCTGACATTATATTTATAAACCGTTATGTAAGTTTTTTGAAAGTAGAAAAGAAGTTTTTCAGCTTAATGATTAAGGCTGTGCGTGAATTTAGACTTGATTTGTAGAAATCGATCCGGATTTCCTTTCCTCCTTCTCTAAAATTTATTCCCAAAGTTAGAACAATTTTCATTTTCAAAGGGAAAGAAGTAATAAATGTAATAATTTCCCAATGGCGGGGGGAGCGTATTAGAATCAAAGGCAATAAATGCAATAAAAACAAGAATAACAAAGCTAGTTTTGCATTTCATCGCGGTTTCTTTTAATTTCACCATGAAATTAGATTCTCTTTCGTTTTAATAACTTAGATAAGTTATGCGGAAGCTGGTAGACAGTAGACAGCTTGTCAAATACTTTCTATGTTCCTGAGGATGAGAATGACATGTCATTTTGATTTTAGTATAAAACAGTTTGAAAAGTTCTGGCATAGTTTTTCGCTTGTCATCTCAATCAAGCCACAAAAGTGGCAACGCAGCGGCAATAACCAAAAACGACAACCGTTTTTTTTATTTATCGGAAACATAAAAAACTACAAAACTATGTTTTATATGATGACATGATGGCAGTAAATAGGATGATCCCTACTTTATACTCATTAAGGAATCTTTTAAAAAATCCCTGTGTTATAAAATGGTTACTTGAAAGTGAAATTTCTTACAAGAGCTTGCCTTTGCTTAGAAGGAAAGAAACGCCATTGTTAGATCCCGCTACATACTTAAGAATGAAAGTCAACTACTTACTTTTCTTATGTTTCCACTTTCCACAAATCCTTGAAAACTTTCTCCAATTTCCTTTCTTGAAAAAACTCATGTAAAATGAAGTCAGAAAGTAGCAATCTCCGGAACAAGACAGAAAATAACTTTTTAACTTATTTGAAGAAGAAAAGGCATTTTATATATAAAGAAACTGGTGGTAGTGGTGATGAAGAGATTGTTTGCTTCTTTTATACTTATGTAAGAGAGTGTGAGAGAAGAGAATATCCTATTTACAAAAACATTCCCATACATCTGTTAATCCTTAATCCTCTTTCTCTGACCGCTTGCTTGTACACATCCTTCCGTCGAAAATTAAAAGTTACATTGTACGTTCCTCCCAACAATACCAAAAGACCAGCCCTATACCATCATCATCACCACCGCTCCTATTTTTATTTTCTATTATGTGCAGAATGGAATTTAATATGGCACAAACATATAGACACCATCCGCTTTTGCAAAAACCCTTTTTTCTGCCTTTCGCAAAAACAGGAAAAGGAAATATGTAGTATTGCTCCACACAACGTCCAAAATATTTGTTACGTTACAGCTACAAACATAACAGCAACAGCGGCAGGCTTTCCGCAGTTTCATAAAAATTCTGCGGGTATAAAAGTCTTAATATTTCTTACTTTCTAACTAATACGAGGATATAACTAAGAAGAAAAGAAGAGGAAAAGGAGGAATAATATTTTTTAAAAAGTAGTTTTATTATACCGATCCACACTCCAGCACCTCTTACGTACAATAAACATGTATGATCATCTTGCCGGAAAAGTAGGAGCTTTATTTCCTATTCCCACTACCTTTTTCCTTCCAAACAAGAAGAAGAAGGGTCCCTGCCATTTACCGTTCTTTTTATACTATTATAAGAAAAGTTTCATGACGTTTTTCTTCCTTCTACTAAAAGATCTCTTTTCTGAGGTATTCTTAAACGCAATATTAAAATGGTTGTAGTAGAACATCCCAGGAGTAAACCTGAAAGTAGCGAAGCGTGTAAGCTACTGATGGAGAGCATCCAGGCATATGAGAAAAAAGAAGAGGAAGAAGAGAAGAATCCTGTGAAAATCCTTCTTTTCTTTTGTGAAAATAATATAATGCGAGACGTCACGTCAGAGGATATCCTTTACTGCTGCCGCTGTTGCTGCCACTATGCTGTTGATACTACTACAGCTCTTCTACTAGTACTACTACTACTACCGTGTTTGCTTAGGTGCGTATGGAATTGGCAATATGCAATTTTCATGAAAAAATACTGCCAACCAACTTAGGAGGACTCCTTTCTATTATCTTTTTTTTATTTTGATGTCATGCATACTTTTCCTTCCTTCCTACATCCATCATCAAGCTTCAATAAGGAAGATTTTTCTTCCGCAGCAGTAGCAGCAGCGGAGTAAAACCGGAGCCGTCAGAAAATAAGTTCCGCATTTTAAGCACTTTTCAAATATTATTTTCTTTCTTTCTTGCTGTCTACGTACTAAAAGCTGCTCCTGCTGGTAATCACTCAACAGATCAGATCGAAGGAATATTTTTGACGAGTAATGGAATTTTTATGCATTCTGAATAACAACTTGATTCAAATCATCATCGACATCGTCTTTCACAGTTATTACGAGAGTGTAGTTAGAATCCATTACCAATTCAACAATATTCATTCAAGAATTTGGTTACCATTTTTTACGAAAGTAGTCCCAAACTCCCAAGTCCCCCAAGATGCAACGCTATTACTGCTATCAAAATCGAATCAATACTACCTCTTGTCCCCTTTTGTGAAAGATAACCAAACAATGAATAATATAACTGGATGGGCGAATCACGACTGCTGCGACACGACATTATTATTTACCAAACGCAATTTAATAACTGGTTGAAGAAGCAGAAGCATGCGTGCCCACACGTACAAATTGTGCAAAGAACGTTTTTACATTTTTGACTTTGTCACCTCGTTTATTTCAAGACGCACAGCTTTACATGATGAAGTTTGAAATACATTTGAGCCCATTTTTTTCTTTGAAGGCACATTCTGTGTCAATAATAAAAAAATTGTACAAATTTTGTTGAGCGAATAATAAAATCATTCCATTACATTCCCCTTCAAGCACCTTCATCCAACTTCTTATTTCTTCCCTTTTTGGTAGTTTACCGGCACCAATTCCGCAACAGATACCAGACGCATCGCACGTTCAATTGGTAATTTTAATGCAAACATCGTGTTAAAAGGATTAATTTATTGACAAGGTAAGCCAGCAGCAGCAACAATCATCATCGGCAGACGGTGTAGTAGCAGCAGGGGCATTATATAAAACCCATGTCGTGTCGTGCGTTTTTCGCAGGTATGTTTGTAATGTATGTGCATACATATTAGCTTTTTATTAGTTATTTAACAGTGTTATTTTGGTTTTTGTGGGTGTGTTTGCCAAAAAATTGAGCTGTGAACCATACCGTGAGTGAGCTCATTGAATAGCAATGTAAATTTGATCATGACGATGATGATGAAAGTCATTGCGTTGTGTTACTATTTGTACTGTTACTACTGCTACAGCTGCGGCGGCGCTGCTGCTGTGCGATAGGAATACGATATTATGGCGATTTATTCATGCTTCTGAGGAGACGAGATGAGTCATTCAACAGCAGAAAAGAGTTGAGTCAAGACAGAAGGGAGTGAGAAAGAGAGACAGAGGAAGGATAAAGATATAGTAGCCAACTAGTGAACAAAATGTTCTTTGATTCGTGTCATGTCCACTCATAAAGTTAAATTGGCGTATCCAAAAACATCACACAAACTATTTCATGAGAATGCATCGCATCGAACAATAAAATGGGTTAAAAGTTCCTTTCAAAAATTCATTCTTATCCTTTCGCTCTTTTTTTGTAAAATTGGGAGCCTTTGTTATATCATGATCGTGTAATACGGCAATTAATAAACGCTACTGCTGCTGCGTGTAATCCCATCGTTTAATCAGAATTGGATTAACGGATACAGCGTTGCAATAATAATACTTGCTCAATGCAATGGAAGCGTTATTAATTGGATTGGAATGAAATTTGGTAATCCTCTTTACAGTTAATTTGCAAAACATTGTATAATAGAAGCTTGCTTGAGCTTGCTGTGATTCTCTCCATATTAAACTTGGACGAAAAAATAAGCAAAGGAAGTGTGGTTTATAAGCACGTTGGATGTAGGTTTGAATTAGTTTTTTTTTGCATTTTTGGTTCTTCTATTCACTATATTATGCATAATACTAATTACATCCGATCAAATAAACAAGAAAGGGGAAGAGGATAGGAGGATATTAGTATTGCATGATGTAAACGTAACTAGCGATGATACTCGTTTGTTGTGGTAGTTGATGTTACTACTGCTGTGCTGTAATCCATTTAAACCATTTATTTTTGTTCATTCATTAAAAATATAGTCATGTCGTATGTATCGTATCGTATCGTATATTATGGTAGGAAAGGGTAATTTGAAGGTATACCTAAAAACAATTTAGAGTCATGCTTTGGTGCTTTTACAATTCTCTTTTGTCTACTACAATTCTACAATTACTACTCCTGTGCGATGGCAGTGTTTATTTATTGCATGACCTGATCTGTCTAATTTGGTGGTTATTAGCGGAGACTTTTAAAACACCAGAAAGAAGATTTATTTTTATGCAGGCTCATGTTATTAAGAGAGACATAGTGGACAAGCGTTTATAATGGGGGTAGAAATGGAGAGTTGTACGCAAAAAGCAATCCATAAAATAAATTTACTTTCATTTTCATGCGGTTTTTATCACTTTTACATGATAAAAAGGAACGCTATTTTACAGAAAGCATATTTAATGTTTTTTGTTTTGTAAAAAAAATAATTAAGAGATTGTCTTTTATGTGTGTAAAGTTTTGACAGACAAACTTAATTTTGTTAACGATACTTTTGGTCATTTAAAAATTTTTTTGAAGAGTAATAGATTTTCATTCTTAAAAACAGAGTCTGAAGAAATATAATGGCTATCTATTGCATCATTACATATAGTTAAAAGCTAGCATAAGTATTATCACCAATTTATTTAATTATCTAATCCGATAAGGATTGCTATTATGATACCGATGGACACTGTTTACTGTTTATAATATCATCCATGTGGAAATAATGACAGTTTTTGAAAAGTGAATATTTTGAAAGTTGCGTCTTCATCAACAACAAGAATCCCCTTGTACTGTTATGCTAAGTAGTTAGTGTTCAATTAGAGATTTACTAATTGTCCTAATCCCAATTTTAAGCATAGAATTTAATCTATAATGATAATACTTTGCCTGGCTATATCATCACGAACGAGCACACGATGCGATGCAATAAAATGCTCATTGATGTTCATTCATAATATTTCGAGTGCTTCTGCTGCGCTCGCTACTCGCTACTGACAAGAAACGATTTGTAAACTGCAACAACTCCCTAAAAGTCATTAGCACTTGTAAGTCTGTCATCATTACCAGATTTTACGAGAGTGAATGTTTTGAATTGTCTGCTAATCTTTTCTGTAGCTGTAGTACATCCGTTAGTAATAGTTTTAGGGCGATTCTTAACGATATATTTTATCCGTAAAATAAATTTGTTTTGTGCTACTTTATGTACTTGACTGATTCCATCTCCTCTTTAAGAAATTTTTACATGCAAGACTAAATCTTGTGGATGGCAAGCTTACTTCCGGCCTCAGATGTAGTAGTAGCGATACCAAAGTGATAATAAAGTAGAGTAGGTAAGGCAGCTTGCCTCAAAATTAGAGTCTATAAATTGTATTACGGCACAATAAACGGCTTTATAATAGGCATCTGAATAAAATTCAATTTGATCCAAGAATGCTACTCGGCACGCAAACTTAAATTTTACTACACATAATATCGTTATCGAGTATGTGTGAAATGTATCATTTTCATACTTGAAATATAGTGACTCAAGTATCTCTACTTTTAAATTGCTTTTTATTTTATTACTAAAAAGATCTCTTGTTAAGCCCTAATTGATTTTCGTCTTTAGCCTATTTTATGTCAATACTTACCCTTGCTTGCTTTTGCTTGTTAGTAATAAAGTTGAGATTAAAGATGGAGATTAGGAATGGCTATAATTATACCAAAACACGTGAGCTCAAAGCGAGACATATTACGCAAATTGGAGTAGTAGACTAGTAGAAGCATCTGCTTGTTGTAGGAGGAGGGAAGTTACAACTATAATTGAAATAGAAGTAATTTTTATTTTAAATTGCATGTAAATTTAAATGATTAAAATGTTTCGTCTTTCTGTAGTAAATCCTATAATCCCTTCTTAATTTAAAAAAAATCCGTTTGACTTGGGTTTAAGTTATTTTTTTATTGTGTAAGAAGTTATTTAGTATAAGTTGCTTAAATTAACAAATTGAACTGAAACACATAGACCATTTCTTAACTGCATTATGGACTTATATGAATTAAGGTTTTTATTAAAGTTCTAAAAACATGATTTACGATGTTTTTATGTAATATCCTGTGATTAACAGCTTGCCGCAATAATAATCAACGATAGACAAAATATGAACCATATAAAACTGGGATAATGGCTGAAAGGAGTGATTCATGAAAGCGATCAAACATAAAATGGATTGCATAATGCACAATAGTATTACCAGGAACTACGGCGATCCCTGATTAATCGAGATAATCTTTTAAAAGTTTTATTAAATTTTGACAATAAATGTAAGAATAAAATTAAGCCAGTAATAAATTATCGATTCCGCCATTTATTCATTTTTACTGATAAAGTTCAATGAAATCTATAAAATTCGTAAATATCTTGGGATAGGAATTTGGTCAATTTGCCGACTTTTTGGCAAGCTCCCAGCACAACAGAGTAAGCAACATGAATGAAAAAGTTCAACAGAGAAAATCAAACATCAATCAAATTGAATCACATCTAAATTTAGAAGGAAATCAAAATAAACAACGGTTTGGCAAGCTCTCAGCACAACAGAGTAAGCAACATGAATGAAAAAGTTCAACAGAGAAAATCAAACATCAATCAAATTGAATCACATCTAAATTTAGAAGGAAATCAAAATAAAGAAAACACGGTTATAAAATCGTTTTTATTAAATAATTTTTATATCTTGGATTTATTCAGCCAAGCCTTTTTTTAGTAATGAATAAACCAAATTGTATTTAAACATTTACTCATCTCATTTCACACAAAATCATATTCATCAACGATCTGTAATTAAAACATTTCAGCCTCTGAATTCTGAATTTGAACGTTCGTCGGATTGCCCAATCTTTCTTAAGAACTTACGAAATAAAAAACTAAGGAGCTGCTTAAAAAATTGACACACAGAAAATAAATTATAAAAACTCAACATTTCTATTCACCGGGGCAAAACGGTATATTTAAGCAGGATGAAGCAGACAAGGATGGTGATGATTACAAAGGTGAAAGGTTGCAGCTTCGTACTATTGCTGGTTTGAGTGATATTGATAACATTATGGAAGGAATTATGTATTATGTAATTTTATACTGATAAGTAAGAGTTAGATTGCCGTCACTCATGTTGGGTACTTTCATAACAGAAATGCTTCCTAATACCCATAAAATAAGAATAGATGTACCGAGCATCATTGTATGAATTTGATTAGAATTTCGTTGGACATCTCTTTATAAACTAATCATCGTTAAGCTGATATTACTTGCAGATAGGTATTCCGTTTCCATAATGTTAAATTAGCATAGCCGCTTTCATATAATTTATTTATTTATACGTATCCATCTTCCGAAAATAGTAAGTAAGGCACAGGAGCAGCAGATGTCATCTTCAGATGACAAGTAGGCATAAGCCAGGTTGAGTTAGTTGAGTAACGTTTTGTTGCTGAATTCTCTGAAGTTTTTTTCTTATTGCGACATACCGTTTTGTTGATCCTATTTATTCTCGCGTGTTTAATTTTTTAAGCATCTGCTTTTCTTGGTCAATAGTCAGTTTTGTTTAAACTTTAATATTATCAAGTCAGTTTATAAAATTTCTTTGATGCGTTTGCAACCTTGCTAGTCTAGTCACACAGAACTATGAGCCAAGAAAGGTGACTAATTGTACGTTGGTGAAGAATAAATCTGCATTGTGAATTGTAATAGCAAAATATTATGCCTCCTCGTGCTACGTATCAGCATCATCATCACTTTTGCTTACATTTGAATTGCAAACAAGAAGGATTTATCAAGATTATGATTTAGTTAAAAGAAAGGATGTTTTTGTGATATTGATAGCTTCGAAGCATTTCGTCTACTGTTGATGTTGATGGAGATAATGTCCATGCCGCTGTTCGTCATCGTCATCCTTCTCCATATGAATTTACAAAATATTTTTTCTGCTGACATTTGCAAAATCAACGACATCTCAGCAAGCAACCAATGAAACACAGTCTTATCTTTATCATTCGTATATCATCGCTATCACGATGGGCAAGCATGACATATGACATGGAACAGTAATAATAACTGTGGTAAAATAAAAGGGTAATAATATCCTGTCATTTTTACATAAAAATTCAAATGAATTGGGCTTTCCACGTCGCTTTGCATCAAGTCAGTCTGAACACATTATTTAGCTCGTTAGCATTTAGTTTGAAGCTTGTCAAAATTCAAAATGTAAATTGACTTATTAAAATTCACATTTTGCAATAAAGACTCACATCAGCAATTTAGCACCACTGCGACGGGACTAGAAAAGAATATGCCTGCTCCAATCAATATGTCATTTCGCAATATTTATTCCTGTTGAAGGTACGAAGGACGAGAAGACTGTAATAAATGTAAACGCATCTGTATTTCAGAAAATTCAAAGGAATACTACTTTCACAATCATCATAGTATCAATTTCATCAAGTATGAATAATATAGTTTTTATGCATGAATGAATATAAATTATTGAAAATATCTTATATTACTCTGTTATCATTCCAATCTGAGCATAAAACTATTCCACATTACTATTATTGCATTTACACGTGCTGTTAAGTTGAGTAAGTAAATTTGAAAGTTTGGTTGAGTGAAATTAAATTAAAGTTAAACATTTCCTCCTACTTCATCATAAAGTAAATCATTATTAATGCTATTGCCAATGATTTTTGTTCGAATGGAAAGTAAAACCAAATGGGAGCTAGTATACCATGAAATGTTTTGTGTTGCTCTTTATTTCAAATTCTATTTAGGAAAGCTATCTACCCGTAAAACGTACGTAACAAATAGGAAAGACTTTACATAAAGGAAAAGGAAGGACTGAATATTTCTATCTTTATTCCTCATTCAGCATAATTTATAAGTTTACAAGGAACCACTACTGCGTAATTTTTTCGATGCTTTAGGACATATGTCGTTATAAGTCGTCGTCAGTCATCACATACATAAAGGGTTGGATAATTACATAGGTTGTTAGTTTAAAAATGTCTTGTTTAATAAGGAGGGATGGCAGAAGGTGCAATGCTTCAGGACAATTATGCTATAAATCTTTTTAAATATTAAATTTGTGGTACTCCACTAGTCATATAATAGTCTCGCGTATTTTTTAAATTGTATATTAGTAAACGCTGCTGCGCTGTCATCAAGGTTTTGGGCACGACCGTTGTAGTTTTACGCACACTAATTTGATTAATGTTTTATGAAGAAGGCTCCGTCTAACTGACAAATAATACTTGTTTATCCCTAAATTTATGAGTGACTTATATAAATACTGCTGGCTTTTTAAGCTACTTTTAAAATGCTTCATTTTTGTCAATTTACAAAATTAAAAACGAAGAATAAAATAACGTTACGCTTTACATAATAATGGAAGAGGATAGGATCGTATAAGTACTTATGGAACAAAGTATGTAGTAAACAAATTGACAACTTTCATGGTGAAATAAAAAAGCAAGGAAAAACGAAAAATAATATGAAACATGTCATGTCATCCTCCTCGTCAATCATTTTGCTGATCATCATCATTGTATGTAACCGTGTGTCATGAAAGAGTAAATAACATCATTCATCACGATGATGATCAATGATCATCTTCAAGCATCATATTCGTATTGCAGTAACTTAAATAAGGTCACACATTTTGAGTTCTGATTTGAAGTACTACGGTGGTGGGTGATAGTGATGGTGAAGATGACGACAATGACGATGGATGAGATGGAATGGAACTCATTGAGAACTAGGTATGACATGAAATGAAGCAAAAAAATATGAAAAAACATCTTCAAATTTTTAATGAGCACTTCAGCAAGCACAGCAGCGGCATCTGATCATGCATCGACCGTTAGGTCTGGGTCCCATCGTCCCATCTTGAGAGCTTTTCTAAGGTAGTTAGGTATCTGCCTCTCTGCCGCTGCTGTGCTGCTATGACAGATTTTTTAAGAGCTCTTGTAGAAAAATTTCACTCTCTCTCACTCTTTTTTTCTTGCTGCTGCACACTTTAACAGGACTAAACTACGTAGTTGGTTGGACTCGGCGCGTTGCCGAAGGTTATGTAACAGTGAACTTTAAAATAATAACACGCTTGCAAAATAGAACAAATAAAATGAACGATTCGATCAAAACAATATTTTTATAACATTTTTATTCGTTCTGAATATGTCATGTTAGAATTTAGTTTTATGTTTGATATTAAAACGAAAGTAAAAAAATAGAAACTTAAAATCGATAAAACATGGTTAAGCTATATCATATAATATACATACCTATGAAAATATATATTATTCTAAATGTGTTTAGCTCAGTAATTTAATAAAAAGTAAGCTTTGGCCTTGTAGATTTATAGGAAGAAATCTCTTTAATAAAAGATTATTATGAATAAAAGCTGCTTGAGAAAGGGTAATTCGATATTTAAAAAAAACATTGTAACAATGAATCTTGCAGACTCTTACAATTTCAGGAACTTCCTTTCCATTCTTTCATTTCTGAATTGCATTGTTGTAATCTATCATGTAAGAAGGCGAGACAAAAGTTATCATTTCAACTTTACACATTTCATTATGAAAAGTGTGTATAATGTTATTATGATAGGACGGGCGGGTTACGGTCGATGAAAAGGGGTTTATGTACATATTGCTATGTGGTTTATGATATGATACGATGACAGTAGAAATGACATAATAAAATATAGGAACAGTTTTTTTATGAATGGAGGCTAAATTGTAACCTGAAGGGACCACAAGTAATAGAATACCACCACAAAACATAAGCCACAAACAAAAAGCAAACAAAAGCAACCGAAGTAGCGTAAAAAAGTAAGCTCGAGTGAATTGAGAAACGATGAGAAAAGAAAAGGGTTCTGTGTGNAAAAGTAAGCTCGAGTGAATTGAGAAACGATGAGAAAAGAAAAGGGTTCTGTGTGACGTATGCGTAGATATATAGATGTTTGTTTATCTTGTTGAGGAGGAGGCACACAAAACGGATAGATGATAATGATGATGTTGATGAACATCATCATCCTGAGAAGATCATGTAAGATTTCTTCAAAACCTCTTCTTGTCTTCAATATTCAATCAACTTTTGGCTCTGCGGCTCCAGCAATGGCTCGTATAAGGTTTCATTTGTTATGTAATGCCAAGTAACGCTAGAAAAACAGAAATGACGAGCTGAATGGATTGAGATTATATTTCGAAAAAGATGTGCTAATAAACGCAGAGTATTATTTTACTTGTGAGAGAAGTAAACAGTTTTGTTCACTCCTCTATAAAAAGTAATCTTCGGACTCTCCTTCTCTCAATTTCTGTTAGGAAATGATCAGTTAGCGGTAGCTAATTAGCACCTCATCCCTTTTGAAAGTAAAAGTGAGCGAATGAATTAGGTTTCCTCTCTCTCTCTCTGTCTATTTACAAATACCTGTTTGTAAACAAGGTTTATTATGACATTGTAATTCATTGGGAATAGAATGGAATGATATTGCAAAAGAAATTTTATAATTTAGTTAATGAAAAATGGAAGGCAGCTTTTAAGTTCATTAGTTCATATATTTTTAAAGCTTTTTTTGGCAAATAAGATTTGTTTAAAAGGGATGGGTCTTTGTTCTTGTAATGATTTTATGAGATTACATCTTGTTTTGGTTAATTAAGTTAATGGCTGAGTAGGAAGCTTATAAAACTACCTACGATTGCTACTTCGTCGGTACAAATATTGTACATGGAGTTAAATTCTTTACTACACGGTAAAGCACAAGGAGATCTATTTATAATGAATGGTGATGGATAAAAAACGCTTTTAGCGACGAACAAAACAAATGACTCGCTCGCTTCAGGGATTAGCTGTCAAATTAAATCAATGTCAGTGTCTGTACGAAGGGACGTATAGCAAAGTTATTAATAGAAATAATGAAATTGTTAATAATAAAAGTTGAATTTTGAATGCATACTTGAATGAATTTTATTCAGAACCATAACTTGATCACTGATTCAGACGCTACCTTCGACCGCTGGTTAAAAATTAATTGAAAATTATTTATTAGAAAATATGCGGAATGCTCTGTAATCAAGTCAGAGATGGAAAATTGCGAAGGAAAATTCTGCGTAAGTAAATGTTAAGTCAAAGAATGGAAAAGGGAGTCTTTTAATATTCACGCACCAATTATTGCAATTCCGTCATTCATACGAGGTTTGTGGTTTCTGCGGTTTCTTGTCGATGATGCTGCCAAACTATATTTTATATTTCACTCTACTGCTGAGAGTGTTGATTAAGAATTAGAAAGACAAAAGCCACGCGAATGAACGAAGCAAATATAGCACCATCCATATATAAGTAGTTTGCAGCGTGTTTATTATCACTTCGGCTACAGTTCAAGGCTCATAGCATGCATCACCAAACTCACTTTGACAAGGCACATTTTGCAAAAGGATTGCGATTACAGCTTAATTGAAGGTTTTTTTGTATGCAAATTTCTTTTAATAGGTTAGGAAGATAAAGGAGGTGCTCCTGCACTTTGTGAAGCTTTGATAAGATGTCTAAACCAGTCATGAATTTTTATTTGATAACTTTATTCACCTCCAAATTTTTTAAGCTGATTCCTTTGAAAATGTCGTCAGAAAATCTTCACAGCTGAAGTTGACGCTGTATTCAGTGCGTTCCTCCATACCAATTTATGCGTTTGGAGCACCATACCAGATGAATAATAATAATGAAAGATTTTAATCTTGCGAAGACAGCAGCGCAGCAGCATCAGAATCAGGATCAGCCCCATCGTAAGAAAAAACGATTGAAAAGATGTGATGTGTGAATTGACTGCAGTAATGAGAGAAATGACAGAAATTTAATTAGCTTAACTGCCAAACAAAGTCGTTTCAGAAAATCCATTGAGCTTTTGCAGTAATCATCATCATCATTATCGTGATTATCATCATCATTATCATCTCACCAGTAGTGTGGTAGTTGTAAGTTGTAACTTATCTGCTGCTCCTAGAAGAGACAGTGACAAGCTAAATATTTCTTATCTTCTACGACTGCGAAAGGATTCTGTTCTTTACTTACTATCTCGTCAAAGTGAAACTTGATAGGGCGTTAACTTACAAGATGTTAACGCGTGTACTTATTCAACCGGATCGGAGAACAAAATAATGTGAGGAAAGTGAGAGAGCCTTCTTCTTTATAGTTATTGCATAGACTAATTTTAACGCTCGCCCATGCAAATAGCACAAGAAATGTCATTTAAACAGCTCAGCATTTACAAAGTAAGATAAAAGGGACTACCGACTGACTACTGAACCGACATCCATTGTAATCTGCTTCTCTCTCTGGTACTACGACTTCTGCCGCTGCTGCTGTTGTTCCTACTGCTATGCTATACAAGGGAAGAATAATGATGATCATGTCATGTAAGAGACATCATTCCATCTCAGTAAAGTTATCTAAAAAACTCCTCCATTGTCTTGTCATGTTTAATCGTAACTTGCACTTTGTAACACTTCTAAAAGTTGACTTGGTTCACTCACTATCTAATTCGTTGGTGGACACGGGCAGCCAGGGGAATAGCTAAATCTCCTTCTCTGAAAACATTATTCTTTAAACCAGAAGCCTCCTAGTAAAATATACATTACAATATTACATAAACTTTGTATTATTCTCAAATTCAGCTTTTCTGGCTCGGTTTTTGTTTTCAGATAAGCTTAATTTCATGAAGGTGAATTATTCGGACAGATAGACTAATGGAATGCTTCCGTCCGTCCGAGTCAAATTTTGTTAAATTCACGTAGTAAGTAAAATAATACGGACATGGGGCAAATGATTTGACCAGAAAGAAGCAGAAATATCTCTACTTTTCTGCCGACATTGTAAAGTAGTAGTAGAGAGATAGGAAAGGCCAGATCAGACCAGTATTGTCCAAGCCCAACCGCTTTCTTTCTTCCGCTGTTGTCTTTCCTTTCCGGCATTCGCTTTTGGCTGAGGCTACAAATTTCCGTAATTTAGGTTAGGACAGGAAGAGAAGAGGGAGGCTATTGGGAATAGGATTTATACTGAGAAATTTTCTCCCTTTTATTCTTTCTCTAGCCATCTCTCTCTTTATTTTGCAGGCTCTATCAAGAATAACTAAAGAACTGGAAGGCTTCCAAAATAAAAAAAAGCTTTTTTATCTTGCAGGAGGAGACCTGAGAAAATCAAATATAATTTTGGATTTAGTGCTTCTATACGGACTTTCAGAGAATATCTTGGGAAAATGAGGCAATTTAAGTCAGAATATTTTTTCCAGTCTTTTGTTTTCATTTGGAGATATATATTTATTATTCTTGTCTTGAAAATACAAGAGTTCTTTTAGTTTTTGTTAGGGAAATAGAAATATGCTT
>JAHZNJ010000718.1:0-11558 GCA_027744475.1 Lepidocyrtus cf. sotoi NNG-2020 | reverse complement strand
TTAATTGATTTAAAAAATGTTAAATGTCATCATCAGAAAAATATTTTTCTCGAAATTTTGTACCGTTTCTTGGAAGACCTTTCTTCTTAAGTTTCACCAAGATTTCACCTTTTTATCTCATAATGGTAATTATATTACCTAATCAAATCATTCTTATCTAGTTCCAACTCTTTCATTGTCAACGTAGCAATCTTTTACAACTACTACTACCGCGCACCACCCAAAAATTTTCTTGTTGTTGCTTTGCTGCTCCCAGATGGAACAAATCAGAGTTGATATATTGCAAGTTATGTCTGCCAGCCTGCATTCACGCAAATCGTTTAAACCGTACATTATATATTTAAAACAACCTGTTGATGAATAACTTTTTCTGAGCCAGAGGACCAAACAATATATTCTCAATTCACATTTTACAATTCGCATTCATTCAGAAAAAAATGAGCGGGTCTTATCTTTTTTTTCATTACCTAAGTGGCATTCTACTGCTTGCTGTGGTGCATGGTGGTGGTATATGTATTTTTAATTCTTCTGGGGCTAACCACATGTCTTGTTACTTACATGAGCAATTAATCCGATTGTTGTTTACGATATCCATATATAAAAAGTCATAGATTTATTACCCGACGCACATTTCACCTTAGTTGTCTTCATGCATGCATGGTAGAAATGAAATGAAATGGATGTCCGCATCTTTCTAATAAAATTCACTCTGAAGTTATTACCTTTTGGGTAGAAAAGCACATGCATGTGATGCGGTAGTGGTTTGTAGTGTTGCTGTTGTCAGTAGTGGTAAAAGTTTCTACTTCTTCGTTGTTTTTTACTTTTCTTTCTTCCCGTCTGTTTCACTGAAATTAAATCCATCTATGTGGCAGGCATGGTAAACTTTAATTTTAATATGTACATTTTCCTTGCAGTTTATTGCGTTGACCATGCATAGACAAGACATTTTCTTTTCATTTTATTATTGTGCTTTACAAATTCATCATGAATTGAATAAATTTTTACAATGCTGCAAAGATGATTTCAGGCATTTCTGGTCTACACTTGCACGGCCACGACGGTAAAAAGCGCGAGAAAGCATCATTTTTTTCTTTGGGACTCGACTGACTGGGAGATATCAAAAGATAAAGACGGAACAACTGCTGTGAGAGAAGAAGAGTCGCATCGCATATTTATAAAAAAAGTTTTGCAAAGAAGAAAAATTTATTTTTCATTGGCTTTGCTTTTGCTTGCGTTTGCCGTTAGATATTTTTTTGCTCCACGCATTTTGATATATGAATTCACCTTTCGTTCGTTCGAATTGCTTTTTAAGAGAGCGAGAGAGGGAGAAAGAGACGTGAAACGAAGAATATTTATTGGCGTATTTAAAAAACGAATGCATGCAACAGGTACAACAAAACGGTTGTAAGTAATTCGCTTCCCACCATCCCCATTCGCTACAACCACCACCAACCACCACCTTAAAAATTTGTTGGAAAATAAATGTTTATCCATTTTATTCGAATCCTCATCATCGTGTGTTGGGTTGCTTACGACTTTTTTTTACACAAAGTCACAAACATTGTTTTAGCAAATGTAAGTTTTTAATATGCTTACAAAGTAGGAGCAAAGTTGTCATAAAAGTTGTGGTCAACTTTACAATTTCCTCTTTCTTCTTTTCTTTGGTGAATGTTGTCGTACGTACATACTACACTGCGTACTATACGGCTTCGAAAAATATCATTTTTTCGTGGGTGGTCCCATCCCATCCGCTGCGTAACTTGTACATTTACTTGCATATGATTATTATTACGATCATCATCATCCTCATAGAGTCGCTCGTATTTTTTTATGATTCGTATTTTTTGGCTGTGTGTTGCATTGTTTCGTACTCGTAACTTTTGTTTACTGACAATAACAGCAACTACGAAATAAGAAGTTTTTTTCTTCCCATGTTTAATTTAATAGCGAAAGCTTCCAAATGTACAGCTACGGCTATTATTATAAACTGAATCTATTTTACTTTAGCTTCTTGAAGAAATTTACTTGGTCGATGTCGATTCAATGGTCAAACTCAAGCTTCAGGCCTTTGTTCAGCTGCAGATAAAAACAACTCTGTACTAAGAATGGATAAAGGATCTCTGTGTGAACTATTGCGCTGTATTATGATCTAGGAAAAGGCAAAATTCTCTCTCTCTCTCCCCTGTCTCCTATGACATGGGAAGAAAAGAAAACCATACTTTTCTTGTTTGAGTTGAGATTGTAAAAAATTAATAATAGAAATCATGTAACTTTTATCCTGTGTGTGTGAATCTGAATAGTTTTTTCTTTCCTCTAATAAGAAAAAAATATTTTGCAATATTTTGCCCTTTAGTAGAGAAAATAGCCATAAATGATTTACATCTTTATGATTTTGATGATGATCCCATCCATAACTGGTCTTCTTCTTGTTCCTATTTGGCCCTTGCTTTACTTTCGACTTGCTCATAATATTTTTTGTAGTAAAGTAACAACAACAAGTAGCAGTGTAAAAATGTAAAAAGATATCACACAAGAAGAAGATGCACTATTACAATTCACTGTCCATGCCAAACCAACCTACACTGTTTTTTTTTCAATTTTTGTATTATTATGGAGATACGAGTATATAAAAACAGATCATGAGAGAATGACATCATCCTCTTCATCTTCTAGAGCATCTCTCAATTGCTCATACTTTACAAAGGTTGATCGCATTTTTCGGAATTTTTAGGTTGGACGAGATATGTTTATTTACGATTTTTTTCGCTCGTTTGTAAGCAAAACAAGGAGTGAGTAGTGAAGTGAGTGATTGATTATCTTTTTCTTCCTAATAAACCAATGACGACATCATGATCATCCTCCGTAATATATTTTGTTGTTGATCGATTATCGCTCAAAATTCCGTAATTAAGTCGTATATCGATATGTCAACAATGCTCTACTTGTGTTTTTGTCTTTAAATAAATAAATGAGTGCATGTATAAATAAGATTAAGATACGGTTTTGTTTTTACCAACAAATACAAGATTCTTCTGTAATTACTGTTTTTTTTTAAAAAAAAAGAACTCTTGATGATGATGATGACTAAAATGAAAACTTAAAAGGAAAGTGGAGGATAAAAAATCTTTAAATGACCATAATGGATCATACACATGTCAATCCTTGGTCCACTTTGCATACACATACCAAATGTACATTAAAGAGAGAAATGTCCTGCGCTGCGTGGTTGTTGTTGGATCATCAGCGAGAGCAAGCATAATTATTATTATTCTCTTTTTTCTTTTTATGTTACGCATGTTTAAAAGAAGAAATCCTCCTAGAGTGTGAGATTATATAAGGACATGACAAATGTTTACTTATCCCTGTATATCATCAACAATCAACATCATCAACCTAGCATGAGTTTCATCTTTTAAAGACTAAATAAAAGTATAATCGTGGGCGACCATCACAATAAGAAAGAAAGAAAAAAGTTGTGTGAATTTGTTTGCATTTTGGACAAAGTGATGCGCACGCAATCATCATATCAACACTCACCACCACCGCCACAGTTGAGGAACAAAAAGTATTTCATGCAAATTCGAATTGTAAAAAAAGGATTTTTTTCTTACTGCAGAAAAAATCAGTTTTCCTAAAAGTAATTATAAAATAATTATGTTTTACTTTCAAACACATTCCACAATAGTTTCACTTCGCTAGATAGGTCCGCAATTAATTTTCTTTTCAAGACTTGTCAAATTTTTTAATGAAGTGAATAAATAGCAAATTGAAATTAACTTTTGTTTGTGCTCAGTCAGCAGTGTGTGTGCTGTTTAAACACTGGGTTTGCGACTTTGCACACAATTTTCTTCTTGATTTATTCATTAAGTTTGTATATTATGTTCAAATTAATTAACATTTTTTATCTACAAAACATACCGCAAGAATTCCTATTAAAAGGGAACACGGATTTTGCGGTCGCAGACTCGCAAAAGATTTTTTCAAACATTCCTTTACACCTTCATGAGGAATTTCTTCCATAAATGGAAATAGAACTGCCATTACCTGTGCAAATTTTAAAGTGCTAAACTTTAACTGAAACGGAAAACAAAAGAAAATTGTATTCAGGGGAAAATATTTTTGTAAAGCTTTAAAACGATAATAAAACTGGTTCATTAAAAAACTCAATAAATACCTCTCAGTACATTACCTGAGCTAAAATTAAACCCTTTAAAAACATAAATAATTGTCTTGGGTGCTACTTTGTAGGAGATATTATTCCACTTGGGTATTACCAAGATAAACAAAAAAGATTCTAGCTCGTTAATTACTTAACTCTAGAAACTACTATTGTGCTATAACGAATATGCAATGCATTCAAGAGAATTTCAACTTTGGAATGGAATTCATAATGTGAAATATAATCTACAAGATGAAAAGAAGTAAAAAATATCTTGTTCCTTTCGTTGTTGAGAGTCGGTTGTCTTCTCATTTTCATCCCTCTTCTTTTTTCTTCCCCGTTTTGTCTTGCTGCTGCTGCTCTTCTGCTGTTGCTGCTGAGATCATCCATCCCGTCTCATCACCGTCTTCTTTGCATCATCCCTCTTCACACACTCTCACCGTCGTTGTCGACTTCGCTTTTTTGTTTCACGTTGTTGCTCTTCTTGCTATGTTCTGTACTTATAGAGAAGAAGAACCTCTTTTATCCCTTCATATAATCATCGTCATCATCCTTTTCATCACAAAACAACAATCACAATGCAATATTGCTTTGCTCGTTGTAGTCTGTATTTAGAAATAGGTATGTGTTTATGTACCTCTTTTATAACTATACCTGGGGGCAAGGAAGATTTGAAACCCTGGCCAGGTTTTCTTATTCTTATACAATTTTTTTTATTGTATCGTCTTCGTCTACAACAAGTTATAAAAGTAAGAAGAAGATGATGAAAAAACGTGGATAAAAAACGGAGGAATGCCATGCCATCGCATCTTCTCTTTTGTCCATCGACAATCCACTATAAAACATTTTCGCTCTTTTTACTTCTTCTTGTTATGCATGTACTTTTATGTAGGTACTGCGCTTCGTCTTGAAAGATCTTCTTCTTTACATCATTTTCTTCATCTCGCTTCTTTTTCTTCTTTGCTAAGTATTCTCTATATTTTTTGTCCTTGGCTTTCATGAATGCATACCTGCACAAAGAATACCTCTTCTCTGATTGTATTATTACTGCAGTGCACATGGATAATATAAACTTAATATAAAGATAGGTGCATTACACAATATTCTTAAAGGTAGCTATTAACAGTGTTATTATTATTTTGTGATTTTTTGGAGCCTCAACAGTCAGCAGTCAACAGAGTACATTATTACTACCATCTTCATATCCATTATTCTTCTCTAAACAAGTGGCTTTTTTACTTGTTGACTAGTTAAAATAGAAGTGGTGGTGGTATGCTGCAATCCAAATGCAAACTGTTTTCTTCCTCTTTTGCTGTTTTGCAGCAGCAGCAGCAGCATAATAGATAAAAAGAGGGTTGATGGGAATTTAAGAAATGAGACTGGCAACACTTTTTTGAAGGGTATGCGATCATGCGTTTGTTAAAAATATGGTTCCATAAAGCATAGCAATAGTGTATGCGTTCCTTTATGTTTTAATTGTAAAGAAACCTTTCTTTTCTGCTTTGGAGAGATGAAGTGTGATTTTGGAACCTCCTCTTTCGTATTTTCCTTTGAGGTTTTTAAAGTTAATTTTGAGGCTATTGTTGCAGCGATACAGAATAGAAAAATGGTCTGTCCAGCCAGCAGAAGAGCTAGGAAACTGTGAGAAGCAATGAGCTGAAGTATTTAAAATGGGAGTCTTTTACTCTTGTCTCTTCTCCATTTTTTTTCTTTTTTGATGAGCCCATCGTTAATTAACATACCTCGCACTTAAATTCATGTTCCTCTTTTTGCTGTTCTTATGGATGTAATGGGATGTGATCGTCGTTGTCGTCTATGACGTAGAAAATACGCGATTTTTATTGTTTATGGTAGGGCGCACTTGGTTTCATCCCTTAAGTTGATTCGGCACTTTATTTTGATCAGTGCAGCATTCTTGGAATTGAATGAAGAAGAAAGAATTTTTGTAACCTAATACCTAGATCGATAAGCATAGCGTCTCTCTCACAAATAATAAAGAAAAAAATAATGAAGAAAGTTTTAAGCTAAAGTAGCTCGTTGTAGTGGTCCACGACGGCTCTCTCTGTATCATGTTGCTTACATAACAAAAAAATCTCATGTTTTACAAGCTTGGGAACTACAACAATGTTTAATTATCTATGAAACGTCAAACGTCCGAGTCGCTTAATTGAAAGTAAAACACTTAAACTTAATTATTGACAGAGATTTGATTTTAGCTTCGTATATGCTGCCATTATCAAAAATAAAATTTGAAATGAAATGTACTTAATTTGAGGCAAACTAGTTTTAAAGAATAAAATGAAATTCCTTCTAGTTTTCATTTCAGTTTAACTCTACACACAAAATTTACAAAATATTTTGGTTTTCAAGTAGTGATTTGCCGAAGAAGTTATCAACAAAGAGAGAGAGAGGGAGAGAGTCCATTAAAATTTTAAAATGTAAAACTGAAATTGCTTGTATGACATGACAGCGAAAATTTTTTTGTCAGTTTTTATTTCAGATTTCAGGCACGGTATGAAAAAAGTACTTATAAAACTTAAAAATGCATTGAAAGAAAGAAGGAAAACATTAAATAACAGGGAAAAGGTAATCATGACTTAGTGGAATTTTAGAGGTGGTACGAAATCCACTATATTGCTAGCTTATTCAACCCCACCGTACATTAATAAATAAATACATATTATACGAATTCAACATTGATTCTTCAAGAGAAACGTTGCAGCAGCGTTGTTGGCCTGTTCTAGAATGAACAATAATGTAATAAACATTCAAGAGATTTTTAATGGTCCCGTGTTCTTTCTTTCTCTCTCTTTAGACAAGAGAAAAGAGGTCTCCTTATATTCATATTATCTGTCTTATTGAGCATTAAGTAATTTTTCGTTAGAATACTGAATACTTGATGGAGGTAAAGCTGGTGCCGTATCTTCATAATCATAATCATCATAATATTGTAAAAGTTGCGTTCAGCACCGCCCGCCCGAAAATCTACCACCACCACTCACTCATCTCATAAGTACTTTTAAAAACGTACTACCTACCTTTGCTCATACGATAATCAGACATCAACAAAGATGAATTATAATGGTGAACGAAATGAAATGACAGAGCTCTTTTTTAAAAAAGGGACGCAAAAATTTCAAAACAATAATGTGAAAACAGCGTGCGCCTTTTTATGCTTAAGCAAAACTTTTTTTCATCTCCGGTTTGTTTGGTTAGAAAAGAAATTAACAAAGTAAAATATTATATGTATGTGCGTTGCTTTTGCGTGTACTTTTGTGCGTAGTGAATTCATTCGAATTCGCATTATTACTATCACCGCCGATTATAAATTCATGAAAACATTTCATTTAGTAATCAAAATTCAAGTCGAAAGAAATTATTATTTCTATTGCTAAAACAATATAAATTTTTTAAAATATGTGGACCAACCTACATCACATCATCATTATGATGATGAATAAAAATCCCGATAGAATTTGTAGAATTAGTGCCGAGCATGTAGGTTTTTAAAACAACATTAGCAAACACAAAACCATATGAAAACGAATAAAAATGAGTGCGTTTTATTGTGAAATCCTTTGAGAGAGAAGAAAAAAAAACTATTCGAAACTCGAATAATAGTAAAAGGAAAAGGAGTTAAGTGAGGATGAGTAGCCAAATCATAATTTTCTTGTTGGTCATGCTTTACGTAAAAGGAAATGTGTTTGGCGTTTGGTTGTTGGTTTCCCCACAATCACTATCACTAACTACTAACACCATACCATCAGCATCAGCTTCTTTTTCTCCATCCAAGAAGACCCAACCAACAATCTTCTGTTGAAATGGGAAAGCCCTCACCATGTGAATCTGAAGAGAAGCGAGAGATCTCTCTTTCTCGAAAGGATTTCGTATTTGTATGAAATAGATGGATTTGCTCATAAAAGGAAATGAATGTCCATTAAAAAATGCACCGTTTCTTCAGTTCAGATTGGGATTTGTGAGTGTGAGTGGTCTTTTGAAGTTTGACGGTAATAGTAATGATTATAAACATGATTAGGGACTTGGAGAAGAAGGAAAATATGAAAAATGAAAACCCAAATGAATAGCTTTTCTTCGGCCACATTAGTAGCTTGTAAAAAAATTCAGAAAATGTAGTAAAAATGATGAACCCCTTTACTTACCATTGCTTACTTATGAGAGATGTGTTGTGACGTAGTTTTTAAAAATATATTAATTATAATGGAACATTTTTGCATTTTTACGTACTTAAACGGATACAAAGCAAGACCACATGCTTTTTTTACTACTGCGCTGCGTATTTGCCTTGTTGTAAAGTTGTAATTGTAATGGTACATAATGAATGACTGACAAGAGAGAAAGAAAGGACTCTGTCTGAAAAGATGTCCTCCTGCTGGTGTGCATAGTCATGCATAAAAAATTGTGTTTTTGAAAACTCTGTCTCTTCTCTGAAGAAAAATTCGCTGTTCTTTGTAGGGGACTCTCATAAAAATATGGATTTTATTGCTGCTGTGCTGATTATGAAATTTTTTAAGGGTAAATGAACAGCAGCGGAACGGCGATTTGCGATGCCCACGATGATGTGATGTTGTTGGTGTAGGAGTATTTGTTTATGAGAGGACTTTCTTCCTGTCTGTGTAGAAAAAGGAATTAAAAGTAATTTTTTAGTTTTCTTCCGTTCTATCTCTCTCTTTTAAACTATGAAACGATAAAAATTTAAAGGGCCACGCACGATCACCATCATCATCATAATCTTCGTCAAATTTTTATATGAAGTTCTCCCAGGACGAACGGAAGATAAATAAAATATTGATGTGGTTTTAATCACGTCTTCCGGTAAGGGACTGTGTTTTCCGTGGGACAAGAAAAGGGATGATAGGAAGCAGTAAAGAAAAAACGCAGATGCTTTGATTTTTATTAAAAGAAGCAATGCTTGCTTAGATTAAAAAACTCACTGTCAGCAAGAATATTTCAAAATCCAGGGTTGTTTCCTCATTTTATGGCACACGACATTGGGTTTCATAATCCATTCATTTTCAAGAGTTCAAGACATCCTGTTTCAGGGGGAAACAGGAAGCGTGACATATGCTACCCGTTTCTCAATTTAGGAAGTGGAAGTACATTACTTGAACTTTGAGCAAAGTTTGCTACGAATGAGCATGTTAATGGACTAAATAGATTAGATTTTGATGTTTGTGTCTTAAATTTAAAAATCCCAAAACTTTTTTACGTGAATGAAATTTTTAAAAGATTTTCTATTTCTTTTTGTGAATTGCTTTTCATAAACACAAACATCATAACTTTTTGTATGAACGAAATTTTTCCCAATGCTTTCCCCCACTCCTTGATTGAAATGCCCACAAACTTAAAGTGTTTTGCAGTAGAGTGTCCCTCTGGTCTGATAAATAATATCAAAAAACTCAAATGGATTTTGCATGTATTCTTTTCTTTTCTCCTCTCTGTAGATGTTTTAAATGGGAACGTCGGAGTTTTCAACAATTACAATTTGTGCCATGTCAAGACAATTCACTGGGAAGAGATTATAAGTGGAATTAACTCACGTTACGTTTACGTCTACAATTACACTCAGCCGGAGAGGGAATGCCCACCTTGTGATAAAAGCTGTGAAGCCGGGTGTTGGGGTGAAGGGGCACATAATTGCCAAAAGTTCTCGAAAATTAATTGCAGCCCTCAGTGCCATGAAGGTCGGTGTTACGGAACTGAGCCGAGGCAATGCTGTCATCTTTCTTGCGCTGGTGGTTGTACTGGACCTAAGAAAAGCGATTGTTTGGTAAGTAACGTATTTGTTTTTGCTCTGCAGCCTTCATTTTTTCTTCTTCTGTAATCTACTTTTTCTTGCATTCGAATTCGAACTCATTTCATTCCATTTCATTAAAAACCCTTTTTCTGTTTAAAAACAAACAAAGCTTTAATAATTTGTTTTTACATGCATTCGTCTCTCTCTTTTCAAACTCGTTGTAAAAAGCACATAAATTCTTTGTGATTTATCTTTACTACAAGCTATTAAAAATTAGTCGAAGTTTTGATGATGAGATTACTTCTTCGAGAGAGGAATGCTGAATTTCTACTATAAAAGTACGACGATGTATCTGCATTTTCATACTATACCAATATTATATTAGTGCTTAATGCTCCTTCTTCTTAATTTTCTTTCTTGTCTTTTACCTTTGCCTATTTTGTTTTTATCCAAAATCTAGATTAGACCAAAAGTTGATTGCTGTATGTGTATTTTTGAATTTGGTTTGTTTTTTTCTGTCTGACAGGCGTGCAAAAAGTTTTATGATGATGGTGAGTGCAAAGATGAATGTCCTTCTCTGGTGATTTACAATCCAAATACTTATCTTTCCGAAAGAAATCCTGCTGGTAAATATGCCTATGGTGCAACTTGTGTGAAAACATGTCCTGACCATTTGTTACGAGACGCAGGAGCAGGAGCTTGTGTTAGGCAGTGTCCTCGTGATAAGGAGGTACGTATTATTGCAATTTGCAATTTTGGCTACTTTTAGTTTTTTTTTGCATGATGCACACATTTTTAGTGGGCAGTAATTTATTTTTGAAGCTGTTCACACACAGCGAAGTAGGTTACATATTATGATGGCACAAATAATTGATTCTTATTTTGCATCTTCCTCGTGTTATTTATAGGCAAGGGACGGTGAATGTGTACCTTGTAATGGCCCATGTCGTAAAAAGTGTCAGGGTCCTTCCAATGCTATCATCCATTCTGGGAATATTGAAAGCTTCCGAAATTGTACGATAATTGAAGGGAATATTGCTATTCTGGAAACGTCTTTCAACGGATTTCAAGAAGTTCACCAGAATTTCACGTTTGGGGAAAGATACGCCCCTATGGATCCCAGCAAATTGGAGGTGTTCAGTACTCTTAAGGAAGTTACGGGCTACATCAACATTCAAGCGACACACCCCAAATTCCATAATTTGTCATACTTCAGGTCATTTGCATATAACAATTTTAACTTGCACACATTTTTTATTTACCCCTATCTAATTACTATTTTTCCTTGAGGACGTTTTTCACATCATCATTGCATCAACGCAACAGCAGCAGCAACAATCAGCTAAAGCAAGTCTAAGCTAAAATGCTGCAAAACATGTACTTAACCGATAATTTTAGCTGATTATGGAGTTGGCTTATCTCAGAAACTTATCTTATTTCGCATTGTTGGAACCAATATAATATTCTTGTTACTTTTAAGTTTTATTCAGTTAGCTATTTATTCAAACTTCAAACAAAAATGTTGAGAGTGAACATACGACGAAAACTCATAAAACATTGTAGATTCCTATCGCGTAGCACCCCAAACCATTATGATTATATTCCTTCGCAAAATCTGTTATCTTCTCATTAAAACCTTTTTAC
>JAHZNJ010000717.1:0-10222 GCA_027744475.1 Lepidocyrtus cf. sotoi NNG-2020 | reverse complement strand
TATGTAAGTAATATAATCATAGTATGACCCGCATTGTGTGCGCAACGTTATTTCTTTTCTGCGATGTCCAACAAAGATAAGGTCGATTGCCTCATTGACTAAGTGACTGACGGAGAGTGAGCAGCAGTGCAGTAGTAGTAGCAAAGACAAGGATGTGCCTGGTGAAGATTTTGCTTTGTCATTCCAAAGTAATACAGATACTGAGTCTGTGTGCTGTGATATCATTGTACTTTTTGGAACAATGTCATGCACCTATGTGTAGGCAAATAATAATAATATTATGTATAAAGACTGCTGCCAGAGACAAAACTTAAAAAGCTTTTTTTAAATACTACTACTACTATCCTTGTTCTACATACATTTTTATGTGCCAACAACAGGAATACACGGTCATTGCCTGCCGACAGCAATTTAGATAGAAATGTTTTATGCTACCAATACCATTTCCTGTTATTCATAAAATTTTCTACCAAGCAGAAACAAGAAAGACTAACCAACTCTGACGAAAAATGAGAATAAAGTAATGCACAAGAAGGAGAGTAATAGATGCAGAGAGGGCGAAGAAAAAAATTATGGAAGGAAAGTTTACCCTCTCCTTCGTCTTCTTCTTACATTTCCCTACTTTCATTCTACCATGGCTTTTTTTACTTTCACTTTTCTAGGGCACTACCACCGCCACAAACTTTTCTCTCAAGATATCACCACCACCCACCACTACCACTACCAAAGCCCTCTTCACTATCATATTCATCAGGAATCTTCATACAGCAAATTGCATTACAAAAAGTCGAAAATAAAAAGGAAAGTATAAAACTAGCAACACTTTGCTTTTCTCCTCAGTCTGTTGATTTTCAGAGTAGAGCAAGTCACTTTGTATTGGTAGCTGATGCGATGAGGCAGACAATGATGCCGAAATGCAAATAAGAAAAGAAGTGGATAGTGAATAAGAAAGAACTATATAACAAAGCAGAATAAGAAAAGGAGTTACACAACATACGAAGCATTTTTTAGGCTGACTGAAAAAATAACGTAGAAGGATTTGCAAAAATGGGTAAGTAAATACGGGAAAGAAAAGGGTTCCTTCTTTTACCAATATAAATGGAGTTGATAGAGAAAAGCCAAGTATAATGGACCTTTTTGTGTTGCTTTTGCTTGCTTTCTTGCTAACTAAGTAATTTGATTAAATGGATAAAAACAAAGTAGTAAACAAAAGAACTACTTAAGAGAAGTTTAGAGAGGGTGATGTATTCAAGAAACTACAGCTGAGCTACACAACAGGGTTAGAAGCGTTTCCATTATCTTAAAACACGTTTTCTTCTAAACCACGTCGCAGTGTTAAGTCATTTAAACCATTATAATCTAATATAATGTGATCATACGTTAAATTTTTTAACAAGAAAAACTTCCCGAGATATTATGGAGCGAGCGGCTATATTTGTATGCGTGATTTTAGCTTTTTAGATAAACTTTACGATGGAGTCATTCATCTTTCGGAGAATGGAGATAATAAAGCACATGTTGTAGCACAACAGGTAATCTAAAAACTTGTAAGAGCCACTTTCAGCAGGCACGAGAAAGTGCATGAACAATAGGACCGTGCTATAATCTAAGTAAAGTACGATGTTATGCGGGAAGGACGGGATACATAATAGAATGAATAAAAAATTTGCAACTTTTACTAGTTTGTGAGTGGAATTTGCATTAAAATACATGCCATTTTCTTTTAATTCAAGGATTTTGTGCTAGGAACTCAAGGGGTGTCCCACTTTCCCGCTGCTGCCGTTGCCGTTTCTATTTAGTATGAAAATTAATTCGACAAATTCTTCTCCTATGTAATTTATTTTTCATTTGATGAAAAAAATCATTAAGGTGAAACATTCTGGGATGATATGAATTGTATTTTTTTCAACTTTATCATGTTGTAAGTACAAGAAGCACATAATATTTCACGCATCTCATTTTCTTTAAGTCAACGTCGAATTTATGGTCGAATTAACTCAACAGCAACAACAAGAAATGGCTGGGATTAAAAATATACTTACTCGAGGAATAAATATAAAGGTTTTTAAAATTATAAGATTGTATCACTCGTATTATATTTTGCAACAGCAAAATTTAACAATTGTTTTTTATAATTTTAGCCCATGTCTCGTATTCAATTCACAGACGAAGAACCAGCACGCACCCCTTTTGAATTTGTTTGATGGTATCGCATAATAAGGTTGTAACTTGTAACACCTGTTATTCCATAAGAAAACCCCTCTGAATTTTGTTTTTTAAAGTCAACATTATTATTTACAATAAGTCACCGAGAGTTGAAAAATCGTTTCTTTATAGAAAAATGTACAAATTACGAGACTATGTCATGTAATCATAATTTCATTGTTTATAAATCAACTTGAGCTCCTACTGTTAGTGTACTTTCAGCATGACAGTATACCTAATCATTTATGATAATGTCATGGAGGAGGGGAGGTTTAATGCATAATAAGTGGAATTTGAGGTAATCTTAATCAACACAGTTGTTTTGTATGAGTGCTTTGTATCGGATGACTTATGACTAGACAGTTTTAGCTTAGGGATCTTGATTACATTTAAGAGAAAGATTCGACTCATTCAACGTTATTTTTATAACTTATGAAGCGATTATTTTTCAATTTTTACGGAGCTTGTTTTCAAAGGACAAGCAGAAGTGAAAATATGAGAGAATGAATGCATAACATACAACTATCGGATTATCGACGATTTAAAAAATATATATATTTTCTTCATACAACATGCCATGGAAATAAATACAAGCATCTTTAGTCAACATCATATGCCGTTTCTTTTTGCCTTTGTTTAGATAGAATGGGATCCTGGCGCGCGTGGATAAAGCTTTACTTCCATAACTTACCATGCTATAACAGTGGCTTGCTTTACTCCAGCTTTGTGCAAAAAGTCGCTATTAACCGACCTATCTAATTTGCATGTTTTGCGTCATACGCTTATTTATTACTTCACCGTTTACCATCCCAAACATTCAACGCATGAAACCCTTTCAGTGTCATAATCATAATATGCAAATTACAATAAGGCACACAATGCAATGAAAACCCCTGTTTTTGCTGAAAAAGGGTTTGGTATTATTAAATAGCAATTTCAGAGTGTAAGCATAAAATTTTCAGTGTGCAAATTTTACACCTGATCATCTCAAGATTATGCAAATCTCAGGTTATATGCGTGTAAGTTGAAAGAAAAATGCATTGGTTTATAGAATACGTTTTCTGCAAGCTCTAACCCTAACTTTAAAATACGCAACCAAAACATATTTTCTGCATTGGTAAGAAATCTCTAACTTGGATTGTCTACTTCTAGTTTACAGAATCGAAAAGACAGATTTGCATCGAAAATAAACACAGCAAACCTCTGACAAGCATCAGTTAGATTCGGTACTATTTTTGAAATGCATGCAACAGTGCAAAAAATACTTTATCAGTGTCAACTTCCGCATAAAATTATGCAAATTCTTCTGTCATGCCTTTTTATAAGCGTTAATACCATAAACATTTACTATTCGTTTATAATTTTTAGAAATTGCGAATTGAAGCCCCATCCAAAAAATACCATTACGCATACTCTTTCAATCAAGAAAGGTTTGAATAAATACGGGGTTTATTAAAATGCACACAGAAGAGTCATTCCATTCACAGAAATACAAAATTATGCCAACGTAGCTCTTCTTGTGAAGGATTTTTCGTGTCCACAGTAGCTACTATATACTAACAACAGTGACTTGGCTCATGAAAATTGCATTAGCTACTTACTTACTAATAGTTAGCCAGATATGAAAACTGCATTAAACTTTGTCATTTGCCACTTGGGTGGGTTCAGATGCCATCGCATCCTTATCTCATAAAGTGTCCCAGCAGCGCATAGCGCTAGAGAACAAATATTTTGACACGGCTTCATGAAAGCATTTATTTCTCACTTGTTTCTTTCTCCTTATCAGAACAATAATATATTATTTTGTTGCGATGAGAAATAGGTATGGTATGTAAGGTTCTGGTTGACTCTCTCACATTTACTCATTTAGTGTGCTATGCTGTGAAGCACTTCATCAGTCACAGAGCTACACTCAAAGACAAGTGTGTGACAAGTTTAATCGCTGACATTTGCCAACAACTTGCTGATTTATACGGAGACCCACTATACTACTTATTCGGTTGCTTTTAACTCGCTGTGCTGTGTCTTCATGAGGAGACTTGTCAGAGAGTAGGATTTTATAAAGTTTAGCAGCATGCTTTTCAAAAGGGAAATGACTAAAAATTTTTGCAGTTGCTGCCTCCTGTGCAGATGAGACGCTGCTGCTGTTGCTATATTCATTTCGTAGAAAAGCCTAAACCAAATTCTTTATAAAAGCTTATAATCTCATTCTTCCATCCCTAAAGCTCAAAGATGAGATAGCAAAGATAGAAAAGCTCTTCTTTTACTGACAAAATGAATAGTATCACTAGTTTTCCACTCTGGATTGCTCCTCCAACGCAGTTAGCGTTAAGAATAGGAGATTAAATGTAACAGCAGCAGCAAGAAGCAGCTTTGCATTACTTAGGGACTTGTACATACATTTTAGCACCAAGTACGAACAATAATGTATAAGTAAAAACGTAATAAATTTGCCAACATTTTCAATTCCTTATCGTCGTCACTCAGCAGCTTACCAAGTCTACCGCTTTACCGCATCGCACACCAACAAAACCAACTCACTCACTATTTCCTACCGTTGTTGCGTTGTGTTGCAATTCACAATTGCGATTGTGACTACTGCCACCACTTTGCCTCTTACTTACTACTACAATCATCATTTTGACGAGTTCTATTCTCTCTCACTATCCAAAAACCCGTCTGTTTGACTTTTTGCGAAGGGAAATGTTGATGATGCGTTGCGTTTGCTGTTGATGCTTCTCGACACAACCCCATTCTTTCAGCTAGAATAATGATGATGATGTTAGCAATGGAAATAAAATTCTTTGGTGAAATTTTCCTGCTTCCTCCGACAACTGAATTGTCTCTTAAACTCTCCTTCCTCCATTTGAGGTATTTTTGAGTTTAAGCCTTTACTTCTACTTCTAGTATGAAAAGAATTTTTTTATCTATCAAAGTATAAACAAAGAAAAGAAGAAGAGTATTGTGATAGGCTTAGGTATTTCGTCGGATGATCGTTAACCAAGTGAAGCAAGCAGTATACATATTTTAGAGATTTTACCACTTCCTATTCCGCCCGATTGCTTTAAATTATTTTTCCTTTTGTCATCCTACTGTCATTTAAACATCTTATATGAAGGGCCTCTAGAAAACTTTCCTTGTATTTTACAGCTACGTTGTGTAACTTGGCAAGTACATCTACCTGTACACAATCATGTCGAGGTTCAGCTGTAAATTGGAACCCCAGGGACCTTTCATGGTCGTNTTTCCTTGTATTTTACAGCTACGTTGTGTAACTTGGCAAGTACATCTACCTGTACACAATCATGTCGAGGTTCAGCTGTAAATTGGAACCCCAGGGACCTTTCATGGTCGTTTGTTTTCTCCTGATGTGCATAATTTATGTATTCTACTGTTAAGTAAATATACAAGTAAAACTCATTTCAAACTTGTGTCTTCAAACAACATTGGATTGGATGATCATAAGGAGTTGAGAATACAATAGTCATGACTTACAACTTACGACGACAACGCAACACACGACAAACTTGCATACGAACATGAACTATCCTACTATAAAAACTGCTTCTTATAAACTTGCGTACTAGAGCCAACTATTAAAATCTCTACTATGAAGATGTCACCTCTCCAGTGAGCTTTTATTTTGAAGGCACACGTCAACGCTTTTTCAAACGTGATTGTAAGACAGCCCTTCCGTGTTTTTGTTGCTTTTTGGTACATAGTTTACCTCTAGTTGAGCTTCATCCTGTCGTGTTTTATTCCAACTTTTTGTTCTCTTATGTTTTGGGAAAAGACTTGGTAAGATAATAAGGTAAAATATACAAAATTCAAACTAATGATGAGTTGAAACAAAAGGAAAATGCAGTTTACACAGAAAGACGACTTAACGGTTTATCTATTTTTTAGTAAATCACTGTGCGTATTTTAATGACTTTTTCTTTCCAACTCGCTTTTGATCTCGATGCTTACTCCGCCATAATCAGTTTGCTACATTATACTTTCTATTTGAAGTAGGTTTTTTCTCTTTATTAGATTTTTTTGTAGATTTTCCATACAAATTGTGACGGAAGGAAAAACAAGAAAAGCTTTGTTGTGCATTTTACACTGTAATTGGAAACAACATTAAATGAATGAATATCAAATTCAGTAGAATTTTAGACGATTTATCATTTCACCTTGTAAAATAAACTTCTTCTGCAAGCATAAAAATAGAAATAAAAGAACCTTGTTTCTCCTTGTTTCTTTCTTTTGTTGTTTTGTTAGCGGCTCTGTGAATTGCATCGCAATTGCAGTTAAGCTTACTTTACTATGCACAATTTATATGAGAAAAATGTTATTTTTACTGATTGCTTTTATTTCATAAAAACATCGAATATTTGTTAAATATACACTCACTATCAGGTTTAGCAATGTGAGTCTTTAAAACATGTCTAACGCATTTTTTTGCATATCTGTAGAGCATTTGCTTCCATTTAATGGTTTCTTTCACCATCACCGTCAGTCGTCAGCACCCTCCCGCCACGCACTTGGGTTATTGTTTTTATTAAATTGATGAAAAAAGCCATCCAGCTGAGATAAATGTTCTTCGCAATTTCTCGTTTATAACTCATTGTTGAACTACAGTTTGAATTAAACAACAAAAGAAGTCATCCTGCTTAATGGCAAAGGAAGGTTTATTATTAAAAGAACCGTGAAATTAAAGTTATTCCTGCCCGTATATTATTACGACAATAATTCCAGTTTTATTTGCACTAAATAAGACTTTCAAAAAATAACTTTTTCATTGCTATTCCTGTAAGCTGGTATCATCTAAATATCTTTATGAAAGCATGTATTCCCATTTTGCTCACAGAATAATATGCAGTTAGTTGTCGTTTCATATTTCGGTTTTATGTAATTGTTACCTTCATTAGTATGCACAGATAGGGATCTAGCCAATATAAAAGCTATCATCATCACAAAAGGAGATAGCTATCAATCATTTTTTCCATTCACACTCAATAAAAAAATGCGCATAGTTGTAGTAGTCGTCGTATACATAAAACCATACAAAAAGCAGACGTGACATGTAAAAATAATGATGATTATAATTCTGATGATGATGATGATGATGCGCATGAGAATGCATCTTCATCTACACTTTTTTTCTATTCTTTCTTGGACAACATCAAAGAAGCCATAAATTCATTTCTTTTGTCATACCTTGATCAACCCATCACATAATTCGTATTCGGTTAGTATTTTCTTTCTTTTCTTCATACAGCTTTAGATTTACTATATTTCGCCAAATTAAGTTGGAGTTTCCATTTTAGGATGAGGTTTGATTCTTCTTTGCTTTTTGTTTGAAGAAAACATATCCTGAAAATCTCGTTATATAAAGATTTCTCTCTATGCCAAACGATGCTGAAACAAGACACGATAAAAACAGGAACTACTATGAATTAGGAGACATGATGAAAGCTGTTTCGTTCGTTACAAAGATAGATGTTTACTTACATTATAATTGAGTAGGGTGGAATCACAATCGAATCTCAATTTTCAACTGCTTTTGCTTGCAACATTACAACAATACATAAATATATTATTACATGCTAAAAGTTAATTTATTTTACCAAAGCAGTTTTCAAAATTTAAAGCATTAAATTATGAGCGATCAATATCAATACAAACATGCACATATCATCATTATCGTTTATGCAAAAAAATCATCTTTATCTTTGAAAAAAATATGAGAAAGGCTAACATTTTTCCTACTCCTTTAAAAAAATGTTTACACGAGGTTGTTGCTGTCACTGCTATGATCTTGCTGTCCCGTCATTCGTTCTGACTCTGACTTGGCGATTCTTTCAATGACAGAAAGAGATAAAATAGCAGTAAATATTTCCAAACAAAAACATCTCTCTGTCAACGGATCGTACCCTTTATGTTTATACTGCCACTCAAAATGTCAAACTTTTCAATGCACTTTATTAAAGAATGTATAAAAACTAAAATATGAATCTGCTAAAGTCATTCCTATACACATATAAGATTGACAAATGAACTGATATGCTGCATGTTTTCATGTACAATTAGTACAACAAGGTCAGGAAGGTCAGGGATAATAATTTAGAAACTTTGTAGGATATTTGGATAGAATAAACAAAATGGGTAATAATAAATAAAACGTTTGGCGAAAGAATAATGTAATTTCTGTATAGTGTATTATTTCTAAGTTAGCAGAAAACGATTTTCGTTACTCAAGGAAGTCCTTAACAAGGGAACAATGGAATTACTACAGACAGTTGTTTAAGATTTTAAAATATTTTCTTCAAAAAATAAATTTAGCCTTTATACAAAATAATATAAGCTTTCACGGCTATTTCAAGTTGAATTTTATGATTGTTGGACCCACCCCTAAAATAATCGGTTTTTATATAAGTCGGAGGAAATTATTATAAAAGCATAAAACTACCAGAAGCGCATTTGGAAAAAATTGCTTTGCATTTTTTTCATTGTTCTATTATTATTATTATTTGTGCCTTTGAAAAATATATGCAAATACAAACGATGCGATGTAAACACCGATATGAAACAGGTGCAGCCCTTTCTCAACTATTCAATGATTTAACAATAAGGAAGAGAGAGAGAGAAATAAGTAGAAATATAATAGAAAACGTTGGATATTTTTATACTTGTTGAGGCAAAACATATAATTACGATGCAACGTCAGAAAAGACGGCAGTATTGGCATCGGTCGGCAGTAAAAGAAACAGCTACTTACTTAATCGACATATAAAGATTTTTAAAAGCATTTTCTTGAAAGTAACCTCGCCTCGGTCAGCTAAAATTGGAGGAAGGAAAAAATACAAAAGTTAAAAATGCCCACCTTGCTTGGCTCCACTACTGCTGCGCTGGTGGTGGTGCTAAGGCGCGGACAAATTTTATAAATAATTCAAAGCAGAACTTAGCAGAAGCAAAGCTGCCTATTATTAAACCACATGAAAAACATAATAATAAAGTTTCGCTTGGATCACTGACATGACAGACAGCATAACAACTTTAAAGAACCTTCTGCGAATTTATTGAAACTTTGTAATTGCTACATTTTAATGATCAAACAACGATTATATATGAGCGAGACATATATAATTACTACATCCGTGTATTTATCCTCGTTCCATCACTTTGACAGGCAGCCACGTGAATTTTAAAGCTAAATTTGTCAAACCTAGTCATGAACAGTGGTTCTACACTTCTACGTAAATAATTTGGCTGTTTCTTTAACCCAAACAAACAACTCAAGGAAAGGAAACTCAAGACCATTTTTCGGGCAATTTTCAGAACCGTTAGGAAACGGCTAGAAAATTTTTGATTCGTTGATGACGTATTGACAACATAATTAGTTTGATTTTATAATTTTAAACCAGTTTATTTATTTTGCAAGTAATTTTGATTTGAAACCAGTGATTAGATAGGTGAATTGCAAACTGTTGATTTAAAACATTTTCATTTTGATTATTATGTCCGCTAATCGTATTATTTCCTTGCATTTTTTATCCAATTCTAATGAGTAATAAAACGTCAAAAGGATTCAATTTAATGCTAAGCTTTTTTAAGCTTTTGATCATGCCAACTTTTCTCTTTGCCCCACCCAGTGAATGAAAAAAATTATCAAAATATTAGATCCCAAGTATTCAATTTAATACGATTCGATGATTTACCTAAATTTGTTCTCTATGTAAACAGTAAACGGCAAAGGGAATGTGAAGTAAAGGTAAACAGAAAGCTTCGAACAGGAAACACTTAAAAAAGCTACACTTTCACTAAACACCTGCTAAACAAATGGTGTATGTTTAATGTGTGCTGTATTTCGTATTTCCATTATTAAAATGTTATTATTGTTGTTTGTTACTATACTACTTTTGACAACACATGTTAATAAAAGATGAGTAGTTGTACTTAAATTCGTACTTACTTTATTCTAGCTTTGTTGTACAAATGAGCTGTTGTCTGCTTCTATCAAAATATTTGCTTA
>JAHZNJ010000716.1:0-29852 GCA_027744475.1 Lepidocyrtus cf. sotoi NNG-2020 | reverse complement strand
GCTTTAATATTGTTTTCTGTGACGTGTCCACGCATAACATTTGAACGGAGGAAGAGAGTTGGTTTAGTGTACAGCATTTTAGTAGGTGTAAAACGGATGCAGAATTTTATATTGTCAACATCCTGCTCGTTCGTTGTCAGCTCTAGAAGAAAATTAAAATTAAAAAAAAATGTCAGGCCATGTACCAATTTTAATGCCAAAGTAGCAAACAAATAATAGTAGCCACTTCAACTATCCATATTGGTAAGTTGCAAATTGTGCGTTATTTCTAAATTGGCAACTATTCAATATAAAGATAGGTATCAACTTACTATTTTATTGTAAATCGGCTTAAACTGATGATGTGATATTACTAAAAGAGGAAAGAATTTCATAGCACACTAGCACCTGAACACCTATTCAAAAACAATAAGTCACCAGCAACAAAGGTCCTGAAATACAAAAATGAATTGAACTGCAGCTCGTAAATACATTATATTATTTTCATCCGAATCACACCGCGGCATCGTAATAATTCGGACACGCCTGTTATTATATTGCTTCCTTCATTTACTACTTTGCTACTTTCCTTGCTCTCTGTCCGTGCGTCGTAGTACCCGTCTGTCGCAAACAAAGAAATTAAATAAAATGAATCCTGACTTTTTTACGGTATGTCATACTGTGCTCTTTAATATCTGATTTGCATTTCAGACTTGTAATATGGAAGATGAAGATGAAAGCTGTTGATTGAAAAAAATCGTTTTATGTCATCTGCCAAAAGGTGTTTAAAAATTGCCCCTTGTTCCTTCCTTTCATCGGAAAAGCGTAGTATATTTAATAACAGAAGCTTTGAAAGTGACGACGCTCGCCAAATTTGGCGTAGCAAGGAAGGAAATTTATTATTTTTGTATTTGCAAGAATTACATTTTATGTGTTTGTATGGAAGTTAGTGGGTAAAAAATAGTTTCATTGTTCTCTACTCTCCGTTCGTGTAGGTTGTAAATAGGATGTTTTCTTTCGCGGAGAGGAGACAAACTAAAGATCAAGTTGAAAAGGAAAGAAGAGAAGTTGATTAGACGAAAATATGTATATGCAAAAGGCGTTCTTGGTTTTTCATTGTTATGTTTTCATTTCAAATACTGAATACCTTGCCATTTCTCCCTGATCTTCACTTGAATACATGCACTGGCCTAAGGTTGACATTTTTAACACGTAGCGAAATGAAACCTACAAATTTTATTGTTGAAGGGTGAAATCAACTTACCACCCTCATTACATATACATACATGCGCTTTTCCACACATTTCAGTTCCTTCCCCTTTGAAACCAAGCCAAAAAGATGTGAAGAAGGGAGGAAATACGTGGAGCTAATTTTTTATTAGATGACACATAGCTCAACAAGGTCAAGTATAAAACTCATCCCTCAAATCCATTTCCATTTCATTCTTTGTTTGCCTTCAAAAAGTGCAAGAGGTCAGACGCAGGTTTAGAGTTAATTATCACACAATAGTAAATTTTTAGAGAATATTTGCGAAAACGAGCTTAATTCTTGAATTTAAAAAAACATGGATTATAAACTGTTTAGGGTTGTATTAATTGCCTACTTTACACTTGTCCTCGCGTCATCAATAACATCGGCAGCTGAAAATAATGTGACGACAGTGACAGAAGAAGTTACCGTTGAAGAAGTGACTCCGACTCCTACAGCAGAAACCCTTCATAGCAGGGGAAGAAGCTTATCTATTGGTGAAAATGAAGTGGAAGGGAAAAGTGGGAAGCGGCACCCGAAATTCGGATTTACCATCCCAATCCCCAATATTCCTGGAATGGGAGGAGAATTTAATACAACACCAAGCCCTGAAACGCATTTGTTTGGCGGGGTAACCGGAGAAATCCCTGGGATGTCTTCTTCGTTGGGAACCACCGCAGTGTTGGTGTGTGAGAATGTGGATTTTATTGATTTTTTAGCATGTTTAAAAGGATTGATGGGTGTGTTTGTAAAACATTCCAGATTAAAGGTGGAATCCTCAGCGGCCTTTTAGCGTTGAAAGCTTCAATCCTACCTCCCATATTTTTAGGAGCTTTAATTCTATTTCTAATTGCCGGAGCTGCATTTTTTACATGTAGTGTGGTGAACTGTGGAAGATTCATTGGGGATATTGCAGCAGGCCCTGGTTCTAGCGCAGCCCCTGGATTTGGTGGACTGCCTCAGTGGAACCCATTTAATAGGTTTGACTGATAAAATGTTTTAAACTATTAATTGGATCTGGTTTAAGATCGATATTAAATTTTTGTTTTTTGTAGAAACGGAATCGAAGAGTACGAGCAACGGCCAGTATTCCAAGCACTTGATGATAGTTATAAAAAGTTTAATTAACTCAACTGAGCTTTAAGTAGTATGTCAATTTAAATTATTTCCAACTAATTTTATTTCTGAACTTTCTCTTTGTGGATGATTAAATTAAATTATTTTTTGTTCGAAATAATGTGTATTTTATAATTTGATGATCTCCCACATCTAAAATTATCATGCATTTAATTAATGAGTGACAAATGACAATAAATAAAATCGAATTGTTTGATAATTGATCATTTATTTATTAAAATCCCGGGATGACATAAAATAACTTTTTTATAAAATTGAATTCTACATTACTTCTACAATAACTACTACAAGTCTTTTTATTTCGCATCAGACATTATTTTCAATTCTAGTAACTGGTGTAACGATCAACGTTCTTGTCTTAATTTTTACAGTAACAGTAGTTGTACTGGGTAAAGGTTGAAAGGGGAGTGATGGTTAGTAAGGAGAAGTAACTGCTGGAGGACAACATCGGTTATATTTATCAAGGAGTTTCACTTAACTCAACCAAACTTTCTTTTTCTTTTTCAAGCCTACCAATTTACTTTCACATTCATACAATCCAAACAGTTTTGATTTCACTCCAATTACATTCTTCTTTCCAGTCTTTGGTCAATGTAATGTGATCTTTGATAAACGTAACCGAAGTGGTGTGTATCGATACATCATAGGAAGGGTTATGCTGGATTAATTCTGGTTATTGATTCCTTAATAATTATGATTATATATTATCTTTGTACATTGAGGTGGTAAGCTTAGAAATAATTGAACGAATTAATGAACAGTATTACTATTATTATCTATGTCTTTTTGTCTTGGAGAGGCCTATCCCATAAATCGTTGTGTGTGTTTGTGTGTAGGAAAATGGATCCATGAACTAGCAACTTAATCACTAACTTTTACCTAAAGGGATAACTTTTAACCTACAATTATTTTAGCCTATTTTAAAGTGGAACATTTGATATGCGTATGATAGAGTTAAATGCTAACTAAAACTTACAAGTAGCTTCTTAATTTAATATCACTTAAATTATTGAGGTTAAACCAGTTGTTCTACGCCACAGATATTTATACACAATAGAACTATATCACAATCTTAAATTTACATTTTACGGATTTGTCGTTGATGCTTTCTACAATTAATTTTAATGCTTAATTAGTCAGTAGTAATGGAACATAAAAATAGGAACTCTATATCGTAATCTCATGAGATGTACTTATTAAATATGTTTGTATGTAGTTAACTAGTTTTTAATTATTCACAAGAATCTACAAGGACTACTTTCGAATATGTTTTTTATTATCTGCACTTTATGCCCTCGGCCAAGTTTTAATTGCAGAAATTTTGCATGTGTGTATTTTATTGTATAGTAAGTAGTAGTAATTATAATGGCACACACTTCATCTACTAATTGAAATCTCTTTGGCACAATCAGACCTAGCTATAGCTATGTAGTATTTATTGAAGAAAGGTTATTGAAACATGAAAAATCCCTACAATTAAAATCTTATTTCCTTTTAAAGTTCCTCGTCAAAACATTTTCGAAAGTTTTGTAGTGTTTTTTTAAAAGCTTATGTATATCGAAAAATATTATGAAGTAATTGGATAATATGCTACTACTACTAACTATTGGACCTTTTAACCTATTTGCATATTTTTATTGGTTGTAATATATATGTATGAGAGAATGAGATTCGGATTGTGAGCTGATTATTAATTAAAATATTGTGTAGTATGGTTTATTTGATTAATTAAAAACCAGTCACACGAAAAGGAATCAACAAGGTGAATACAAGTAAATAGGATTGATGAAGAGGAATGAAGAAGGGAACATACACGGAAGGAAGGAAGAACACTACCCGAACACAAGGATTTTAGGTACATACAACGAAAAGAGGAAAGGTAACAAAGAGGGAAACACACTTGTGCGTTGCATACTTCCATCAGTTCTATTATCTACTACAGTAACACTCGAAGATTTTATAATTAACTTAATTATTAGTACTTACCCTAAATTATTTATGCGTCAACAGTTTTTTAAGAGGAGTATCGTAATTGAAGGCCTCAGTTCTTTCCTAACTATATTTATATACATAGTTAATAGGTATTAGGAATTGAATTTAAAAAAATGTATGAGAAGACAAGACACAGAAGGGAAAAACTAGCAATGAAATAGTTTTTTATAGTTGATGATGGAATTAATAATAAAAGAATAATAAAGAGAACCTGAATGAAAATACCTGAGATAATATAGAATTTGTTTTTTCAGTTCCATTTTCTTATAAAAGTTTTGAGAAATATAAAATTGAAAAAATAATGGGAAATGATATGAGAAATTCTTTTTATTTTTTTGGTTGTGATTTTTTGGAAATAAATGTTTTCTGTTTTGAGCTGTCTTGCATTTTTTTGTTAATTGATTCTTCATTTGATTTGATTTTTTTAAAAGGCTATTTGGTTGGAGGGGTGGTTCTCATATCCGACTACTTTGCAGATTATTACTCAACTCAAAATCAAGCTTGAAACCTGTATAGAAAAGGCTCACTCCGAATCTAAACTTTTCTCTTTTTTTAAAACAATCTTTTCAGCTTTTCATTTCCATCAATACGTTTTTTATAACCATTCAAAACCAGCTACCAAAAACCTACCAAAATCGTTCTCGTGTACCTGCAAAAGTTTTAACATTCTTGTAATTTCCATTTCTTAGTCTCACATCACCCCTCCTCTCGTTGACCGATTGTCACGGCTTTGTTTACTAATTATTATTATATTATGCTGATTGTTTTTTGATTAGTGATGATAAAAATGTTAAAAAGTTGATGTTGTTACTTTTTTTTCCTTTTGATATTTTTCTCTGGGACAATGAAAGTCCATTTTACAGTAAGAGTCTCGCTACCATTCCCATCTGACATATCCTGAAGAAAAACAAAATCTTAAATGAAATTCGTAACGCGAAAGAGCAGACTGACCTAATTTTCAATAAGAGATTTTCTTTTGTTAATAACATAAAAGCCGAATTACTTTAAATAATAATTAGTAAACAAAAACCACTATTTTTTTCAATTTTGTTCCAAAAACGAAAGAGGAAACTAAAAATAGGGGTACGTATCAATGTTGTTGTCAATGTACACACACGTATATAAAAATAAATATTTTAATGAGGTATTTAATTGTTTATTATAATAGCCTAGTAATAATTTTACCTTAACATAAAAAAGTAGATTGTGCGCCGAGTCTGTGCGCTTTCGTCTATTTGAATTGTGCCTAGTACAGAGAGAAAAAATGCAATTTTGAATCTCAAACCAAGGCCAAACTGTGAACTCAAATTGTCATTTCGTTTTAAGCAGAATCTGTAATCTCATGAGAATGAAATGCAGAATAATAAATATTTATATTTTTTAGAGAGACAATCATCTACGGAAACTAAACTTTGTTGGAAATAAAGTCATAAATTTAAAATTTAAAAGTATACTTTCACCAATTATCAGAAAAAAGCAGTAGGAAAAAGTTTTTTGTGCGGTTTTGCAGTCCTCTACCCTAAAGAATTTTGATAAACCTTCAAACTAAATGACTGGATAACTCAGAGAAAAACCTTCGTCGCAGAAAACTGAACAAGAAATTGAACTAAACTTTTGATTGTAATAACGGAATTCTTAGCCCAATTATAAATGAACTGTGCGCATTAATTTTTTTGTTTTCTTCCTAATACTACTCCCATACATACACACATACACAACATCTAAGCTTAGATGTTATATTTAGAGGTTCATTCACTTCTTATCGTATATAGTATAGTAGTAATATTAAGATTGTGCGATGATCAGACAATAATAATGAAGAGACAACAACACAAAATGTTTATATATGATTTTATGTAATTATACTGTTTTGAGTGTTTGTTTTTTATATGTCAACAATCAAAGACCTAGTAAGACACTCACGTGTGGAGAGCACTCTCTTCAGAAAAAATTTGCTGATCAAAACAAATTTTCTTTAGATAGAAGAGATAAAATGTCTCCATACGGAAATGCCCTCAGTCTCCATTCCACATACCTTTGCTTTTGTAACAATCTAATAACAATGAAGGGCTAAAAGGGAAGGAAGTTGGACAATAATGGGATACTATAATTGCCTATATGACGATTAATATAAGCGGAATTGGATCGTATAGAATTGGAAGTGATTTTATTTTTTTTTTTAGTTTTTAGTAAATTTTCTTAAAAAATGTCTACCAATTAATATAAGCATTTGGATTGGACTGTCAAGATTTGGTCAGAAAAAATCGGCTATATGATGAGAAGAATGTTGGTGGTGATGATTAAGATGGAAGATTAAGATTTTTGATAAGAAAGATAAAATTTTGATTTATATTGGAAGAAAAGGGAAGAGATAAAAGGAAGCACTGTGAGCAAGAGCCGATTTGTTATTAAAAAATATATCTTATGTATGTCTGTACTTGACACGCACGCTTAAGTTAGCACGCTGCAAATAAGTTGCAAAACATGCGTTAAAACTGTCGGAAGACGCATATTGTATTGACTGGAAGAAGTAAGATTTGTATTTAGAACTAAAGGCATAAAAATATACTGATGTTCATTATGGTGGATTGGATGATGATGCAAGAAATTATTACCATTGGAAGAGAGAGGGATGCTAATTATTATTGCAGAAACTAAAGCAAGGTAGTAGAATTCTCGGTTTAGGAAGAAGGATGTCAGTAGAATTCCCTTGGTCCTCTGAATCGGCTTTTGTCGTTCAAGGACGATGATCCGGAAGATGAATGATGATGTTCCTGCTACAGAAAAGTAGCTATCATAACTTTCCTGAAAAAATATAAAATGAAATGCAACAATAAATTAATTGAGTTGTGCTCTAAAGTTTTTGCAGAAAACTGGAATTTGGCAACGAGATTCTTTTTTCTTACTTCAAAAGCTGAATTCATCAGGCCCAGAGAAAATCAACGCTGCTGGCATCTTCCTTCCATGAATCATTTGTGCGTTCTAACAAGTGTCACAGCGATAAGTATATTAAAATTTCTCTACTCTGGGAGGGACTTAAAAACTAAAAGTAGAATTATAGATAGAAGATACATATTATATGTGGATGATGAAACTGACAACCAAGTTTTGAAGTAGAATGATGGTGTTTGATAACGTTGACTGAGGTTGAAAGACGGATCAACTTTCCACAACACTACTTTCTACAACTCTACTTGTGGTGACGGACTGATATCCATTTAGTTTTTAGGACGAATTATTAGTTTTTTTATTAAGCCCTTGCACTTGATGAAACCGGAGAGAGCCAAAAAAGTTGTTGTTGAACTGGGTTATGCATAGAATACGTCAGACCAACTCACGCAACGCGCCACACGCCTCCTCCCATCCACATCCTCCACTCACTCCTCCGTACTGTATGAAATGAACCCACTCGGTTTTTATACGCAACAGCTTTGCATGCCTTCCTCCAGGTGTTTTCCAGGCACAGAATATGTGTTCAATTTAAGTGCACTTTTCATTCAATCAAGTGGAGTTCTTGTTGATGGACAAAGATAGATGGTGGATGCCATCACATCAGAAGAAAACCGAAAACCTTCACACAATTTAAGCAATAATGTGCATTTTTAGGTAATTGGAATAATTTTCATGCGCTTTTTAACTAATTCTGCATCGTAAAAATACATGGTACTAGTAGAAAAATAATATTTAAATTGTTACCTCGTGCCTGATGTTATTTGCCGAAGCTTAAGTTTATTTGTGATGTCCATTAGATTATCCACAGGGTAAGTTGAAACACTTGAAGAAAGACGCTGAACTCTCATCCAAGAATCTTATGGATTGTGCAAGGGGATATGGAATGTGCGTTGAAAACTCAGGAATTAAAAATTATTATTTTTGTCTATTTGTGTATTTTTTTTACGTTTTTAGTATTTTAACGAACCAAATGTAATTGCCAATTGAAAACTGAACAGTGAATACGCTAAATGTGTCCTCTTAACTATTATTGCATAGCGAAATGTGGTCTGACGGTCTTATTTCACAATGATATTGATTGTTTGAAAAATGTGCAACGAACTGAGGATTGACAGTAAACTGAAGTTCTTTTGGCCAATTAGTAATTATAATTATTATGATTGAATCTAAAAGTAAGGCGGTCTTTACACGAACCAATTATGTTTTGGTCTAATTTGCTCAATTAATTGCACAATTAAGTGACACTTTGTACACTACGACAAAGAGCAACGGAAGACTGGACGAGAAGGTAATAATTGAAAAAGTACGTGGTTTTTGCATACTAGACTGACTAAAAATTTTGACTGAAAGGAATCTTTTGTAAAAGAAAAGTTTGTTTTTCACTGATTCATTACAAATCAAAGAAGAAAGCGGCAAATTTTGATAAAGTCAAAACAAAACTCTTTGATTCGAATTAGAAAGAATACGATTTGGAAATTTTTATTTTTAGAAAAATACGGGCCGAATTGTTGAGTTTGAGCTAGAACAGAAAAATTCGCTAACTTAATAGTAAAATCTCTTTTTGGAAATTATAATCTCTGTATATTTGCATAGAATGTAAAGAAATATACGAAGTAAACAAAGGAGAGTAAATTTCTGCCAATAATGTTGGTCTCCAGGAAGGTAAGCTCAAACTGCGTTTCTACATCTCCCCACACGGAATAAAAACCTTCGTCGGAGAGAAAGCACAGAGTTCGCAAACTTTGAATAAGCAGGATAACCTTTCCTTTCACTTACTCACTCACTCTCTCTCACACACACGCCACCTCATACACAAGCCATTCGGAAATTCCCGTGAAACGTTCATAAAGCTATATACGTACGTAGCTTTCTCCTTACAACTTTCACCGCTTCAGGAAACGTTGCGTATTAGCGAAGCAGTAATAGTGAATCAACATCACAACGTAGTAGTAAGTTAGTCATAGACGCGTTGTCGAATTGAGAGCGGAATGGGTAATACGTTTCTTGGTACTCTACGTAGTATTCAACATAGCAGAAAGAAAGCACCGTGTAGAATGGGGCGGAGCCGTCCAGTACAAAAATAAACTGAGTCACGAAATTTGCCGAAAAAATCGCGTCAGTGTGTGATTTTTATTTTATTTTATTTTTGCAAAATAGTTTGAGTCAGCAAGCGATGGACGCATGAAAGCTAAGTAAACGTGAATGAGATTATACCCGTTGGAGAAAGCGGTGGGGAGAAAGAAGCTGTATCATCATCATCATCATCCACAAACGCTTACTTTCTTTTACCGTAATCTCAAAACTGTTGAAAATTAGACAGTTTTTGCAAGCTACCTCTTACTACGTTTCTTTCTCTGTAGCAGGGAAACGAAAATCAGGGAAAAGGAAGGGAGATGCGAAAAATGAAGATGATGGAATATTACAGCAGCGCAGCGAAGCTAAGCGACAACGTAATAGTCGGATGATAATATGATGATAGGATTCTTCGTTTTGGAATAGAGAAATATGGATATGATGATGGTAGTAACCTATACTTGTCCTTGGCCTATGTTCAGGGTGCCACCTTCCAGTTAGATTTTTACTTGGGTAGATAGATGATCTTTTTCTCTTCCTAAAGTTACTTAGGCATATACATACATATATTATGGATGTACATCATGGACAAGTATAAAGCATCGAAAGATGGGAAAAGATCGATAATGTGCTGCTTCTCTTATTCATTCCCTTCTTTAGAAGATCTTGAACATGTTTTCGCAAAAATATTGGCAAAAGACTTTACTTTACTGCCGCTGCTTCTGTTATAAGAAAAACAACAATGCTCTCACGCTTCATGATGGTGATGATGATGTTGATCGCTGTGGTGGAGGTGCGGTGAAAAGTGTACTGATCTCTGGAGGAGTTCTTTCAACTCATTTTGCGTCTTCCTCTTTATCTCGCTGTTGAAGATTTTACGCTGCAAATTGCAATCAAAAAATTCTAGTTTAAATTAAATCAAATGTTTCGAAAAATTATTACATTACGTCCCTGCTAATAAAATCTATGCTTAAGATTACGCAGTAGATTTTAAGATTAAAAGGTTGTTTACTTCGAAATTACGTTTTGCGTAAATTTTTAATGACAGAACAAGAAATCAATTCATGGTATTATTTCGTCACATTAACAATCAACATGTTTGTCACCTTTCAGGGCGTTTATTATTACAATGAGATGCAGACATAAGTAGATAGACAGAATAACAACAAATTACGCTTTAGTAGTAAAAAAGGGATAAATAGACAATTGAAGGTGGTTTGTAATGTAATAAGCTTTAGCCTTTATGACACGGTTAAAAGCTCAAGGTTGTTGCAACAACAGCAGCCAGCAGCACCAGCACAAGCCCACAAACGGCAATGGTCTAGAAAGACAAAACAAAATCATCCTTCAAATCGATTCAAGAACAATTAAAAAATAACGGCTGAAAAATTTAAAACGGTCATTATTATTGATACCTTGTCGAGAAATTTATTTCCCGAATCAGCATCAACAGCCGCACCATTGTATTTCCAGTAAAGGGCAAACATCCTGGAAATATCCGGTCCGTTGGAAGGATCTCCAGGTATTATACTTTTAATCGCTGCAATAACTGCACCTTCGGCCAATCCAGCCCTGGCAATCTGCAATGCATCTTTTCTGCTCCTCGGCTGAAGATTGAAGGAGCTCGCTATATCATCCAAATTATTGATCCGGCAAGGATTCCTACCCGCAAGGCCAACAAAATCCACTGCATCTTTAAAACCTTCAAATATGCTATTCCCTTCCTCGTCCTTAGCGTAGTGGATGGTGGTGGTGTTATTGTGGTGGTGGTGGCTATTTTTACCACCTCTACTACTCTTCCCGTTTCCTCCTTCCACCACCACTGAGCAAATCACATGGACACACCAACCTTTCCTCACATTAAATATGAAGTGGGATTTCGGAGGCTTTTGTTTCTCATATCTGATTTCAATTATATCACAAGGCTCTACTTGATCCACAAGTTTTTGCGCTGTTGTCCAACCTGCTTGAGCGTTTGTCATTTCTATGTTATTACAGATATGATCTTAACAAACAAATTTTGTTTACTTTTCACAAAACAATTCTGAAAAAAATATGCTTACAGATTTGATAGTAAAGTTTGCTTACGCTTATGGTATTTTCGAGCTTTACAAAAATTCAACGGGAAGCATATGACTCTCTTAAGTTTTCAAATCAGGTGCAATTATCATTTCTCCTCTTCGTCAAAATCATCGGATTCATTTCCCCTGTGCGATAGCACTCTCTTTCAGAGAGTTGACGAAAACAAAATTTGGAAAGATGCCAATATAGTACTTTGACTCTCGACTGTGCGCGTGCAGATGATGATAATGATGATGTTGTAGATGCTGAGAATTTCTACTTTGTTTTTTCCAGGAAGGAGATAAACATTTCTCCTTGAGTCATCTTTATTATAATAAGCAAGCTCGTGCTGCTGCTGCTGTTGTATAATTTAATGCTACACCTAGTTTTGAGAATCGTGCTAGTAATCTCGTAAAACATAATTTTCATTACTTCCTGCTTTCTCTCCAGAAGTTTCTTTTTTTTGTTCTGCTGGTAACTCACAAAGGACAATGATACATATTTTTCACTGTAGTACATCATCAGGGGAAATGAAAAATAAATTAGATTTTCTCAGTAAAATTCAACACTCGATTTCCATTCAATCACTTTCTAAAAATTTATTATACAAACTTTTCGTTTTACTTTACAGGTTATTATTCCAAGAATTGAACTTAGCATTAAAATTTAACGAGTAAAACTAGGAATTCTTAACAATAAAAAAGTCTTTTCAAGTAAATCATCCTTTTTTGCATAAATGTGGACGAGTTCGCAGTTTCCTCCTTTCTAGGTATCCCTCTTCAAAAATACAGAGAGTGTTACAATAAAAGGAGCTCTTTCATTGGAAGCTTACACGTGCTATTGTATAAAAACATATAAACTTGTACAAAAGTTACAGCAAAAAGTGCAATTCTTACGAAATACATGTTTAGATCTAAAAAAGAAAATTAACAAAGAATATAAAAAGGAGCTTCTTCACAAATTAAAGTGTATTTTCCTTACATTAATTTCTAGTATTTTTCTGATATAATTTGATAAATTCATGACACATGGCAAAATCACAGCAGCAAAATATTAAGAGGAAAAGGCTGCTAAATTTATTACGATATTTCATAAAGCTCTGAAGTCAAATAATTGTTTTTTGTCTGTTTCACTGGACGAGAAAATAAATCGACAGAATTTCTATCTACACGAAAACAGAAAACAAAATGAGTGAAAAGAAAAATGTGAATACAAACTTTCACATTTTAACTATTTTTTTATTGTTTCGAGGTAATGAAAGAAGCTGCAGCTCGGTGGATGGTCACACTACTGTTTCCAATGGTGCGTCCTGATCCTGATTTGGCAACTTTTGATCTAACAGTAGTATGAACTTTAACCGTAGGTCTGGAAGATGTTGTTGGAGAGATGATTAATCTCCTATTGAGCTGTCTGATTCTCTTTGCTTGTTTTTGTACATCTTGATTGTTTCTCGTTTGCTTCCTCCTCTGCCGACCTGACTTGCTTCCAAATCCCTTCCCAAATGGCTTCAAGTATCCTTCTGGGGTTAGAAAAGGATCGTGATGCGGAATCAAACCTGATCTTTGTTTTTTCTTTGCTGTCGGTATTAAACTTGATAGGAATTTTGTTATTTGAGGATTATTAAGAAGATCGTTCCAGGGGAAGAGCTGCCTAGCTTGGACTACCTCAGTTGGGGGATTATTAACGTACATGTACACCACGAGGGTTAAGAGAGCAAGAGAGGTCACAAAGAACACTGCAACCCAGGTCATAATCTTGTACTCTTTATAAAAGAGATCGAAGGACTCCATTATTCCGATTTTTTTGTTTTCACTATTTTCTGCAGCTGCAATGGAATTTTCATCGGGAATGGTAGAGCCGCCACCGTATTGGTCAAAAGTGTCAGTTGCGCTTCCCGTCGCGTCTGAACTGCTCAACAAGTCCCCTAGTTTAGAATAAGAAGAATCACCGTTGTTATTGTCATAATTACCGTTATCAGTTAAATCGTTTAAAATAAATTTTGTCTATGATAGTTTCAGCTTGCATAGTGTTTACCTGTTGCTCCACTTTGTATATCACTATTTTCGTACGGTCTAGTTATCGGCTCTTTTGAAGACGGACCTCCTAATATTGGCCCTCCATTAGCTGCAGAATTGCCCATGTAATGACTTCCCCGCGGAGGCATGAGCATACTCATGAAGCCAGGCCTATTTCCATATCTTGAAGGTGGTGGTGAAGGTAGGATACGATGATGAGGTGGAGGTGTGAAATGTGGTGGACCATAAGGATGTCTTATACCAATCATTTCACTAGCCAGTTGTTGAGTTTCTGCTGCACCTGCATAATTATGGTAACTGGGATCATAATAGCTATGAAGGTTTGGGCGGAGTTTATTCATTCTGAAGGGTGGTGGTGGGGGGCCAATTCTAGATGGCATTCCAGGATTCATGTACGAAAGTCTGGATCCAGGCGGCATTTGGCCGGTAGGTTGGTAAACGAATGTTGTGGGGTATTTTGAGACAAGGTCATTTTTCCCGTTTGCATGAGCTTGTCCAAATACGTCTGTCTCGCCGCCAACACCACCACCAGCCGATTTGCCTTCGTTTTGTGTAGAAGGATTATTATTAGAAGTAACTGCGGAAATGGAAGAAGGTTCATTGCTCTGTTGTTGTTGTTGCTGTTGATTTAGAAGGTCATCATCATCATCATCATTGCTGACAGGGGAATTGGTAAAAGTGTTTGGTGGTGGAAGTACTTGAGAATGGCTTACACTTTCTTGTGCTTGAAGATCTGCTCCAGTATGTTCATGAAACGAAGCCATAGGATCTCTTTCACTTCTTTGCTGCTTTTCATTTTGAACTTGTTGTTGGGGCAGTTGTTGTGTTTCTTGCTGACGTTGATGATGCTGTTGTTGCTGCTGAACTATGTTTGACTCTGACACTTGATAATTATTGTAAGTAGCATAGCCTTGACCTTTAATGATATTTGATCTTCCGGATGGTGGTCTTCCCAGTTTCGTATCTTCTACTAGTACTCCAGGGATTGCGCTTGGATCAGCTTCAGAAGGGACAAATCTCAACATTTGAGGTCTGGGCGGTATGTGTGGCATTCTTACAGCTATCGGCGCTGGTGTGGTTGTCGTTGTCGTCGTCGTCGTCGTGGTTGTTGTTGTTGTTGTTGTTGAGGGAAAAGGTGAGTCATAATCAGCAATCATCGGTGTTCTCAAAATATCTAAAATATGCAGACCTGAGTTTTGTATTTGAGTTTCTTCGTCATCATTGTCATCCACATCAACCTCATCAGCCATTTCGTTATCTTCTTCATTATCATTTCCTTCTATCTCGCTGGTGCCAATGATCTTGTTAGGTAATGGAATGGGTATTGGTCCTTCTGACGCTTGATCTTGTTGTGGATCATATTCCTCTTCGCCTAATAAACTTTCATCTGAAGAGCTCTTCACTTTCTGTCTGTTATTCCTAATCCCACTCCCATCATAATATTCTTTGCTCCCTTTTTTACTTCCCTTGTTGCTTTTTAATTTGGGTTTCTTTTTGGCACCTTCTCGAGGGGATTGATTTATGGTAGTATGATGTTGCTCATCCTCTTCATCAGCTCCGTCTTCATACGCTGAAGCAGAGTTATCCTGGATAGGATGCTCCGTCGTTCCAGGTGTGGGTTGATGTCCATTATGTTGCTGCTCTTTACTCATTATTACTTCTCTTGATGCCGTTGCGAGACTTGTGAGAAAATTGAAAAAAGGCTCCAGGCTCAGTTTTGGCGGATGATAAGATTTCTCTGTAGTGTGAGGCATTGGTAGTAAGGCAGTAGGGTACTCATCTAAATCTTCTGGAATCTCCATAATACTATCTTCGTTGTACTGATCATATTGCTGCTGCGACTCTTTCCTTTCCTTTTTCCTTTTTTGTTTGCTGCTGTGCTTTGATTTCGTCGAAGAGGATTTTGATTTGGATGATTTCGAGGATTTCGTTTTAGAATATTTCTCGGAAGACGAGCTTGATGATGATGAGGTTTGGGAGGAAGCGGATGAGTAGGGATGGTGATGATGATGATAATGGGATGAGTACTTGCTCTTGCTAGACTTTTTTGGCTGTTTTGTCGTTGTCAATCTATTCCGCCCGTAGTATATGGGTGGCTTTGAAATGGCATCGCTACCCGTTATTCTCGTATAGAATGGCCGATCTATTGAGGACGGGGTGGTGGTTGTCTGTATCTCTTTGTTTTTACGATGACGACGACGAGATGATGTTGAAGATGAAGAAGATAGTAATGAGCTACTCGGAGAAAATCTCCTTTCTGAAGAGGATGGGCTACTTTTAAACACATATGCATTGCGACTGCTGCTGTAATTACTGTTATAATTATTGTCATAGTTGGTGCTATATGTAAGATTCCTACTGCTAATACTACGGTTAATGTTTTTATTATTGCTAATTTTAGATCTATCACTACTACTAATGCTAAAGCCTATATTTCTATTCCTATTATTTTTTATGACTGTGGATTGTAATAACGGCGAGGTTGGCCGTTTTGAATTAGTTGTTATTGCATCCGTTGGAAGAAAAGACGCCGTCGATCTTGACGTTGTGCTTGATTGAAAAGATTTTGCGGAAGCTCCTTCATTATTATTATTAATATTTCTACAATAGAAAGGTTTAGAAACTTGGATTGGTTCCGGGTCTGGATGCCCGCTAACTACATTTACTTGCACTAGACAGTTACATAACACTAAATAGAAAGAAAAGATGGCGAAAGCCCATAAATTGACGTGATTCCATTGTTTAGCATGTGTATTTCTATGAATAGACTGGCGGCTTAGTATTCTCGGTAGTATTCTATTGTTATTTGTCATTCTATGATCTGACATGGTTCTTCTGCTTCTGTTGATGATGAGATTCTCTCTCCGCCTAATCCCATTGCAAATGTTCCGGCTGCTTGGAATTGCATAATCGTTATTATAGTAATCATGTTTTGTTGTTCTTGTATTGATGTGGTTTCCTTCTCCCAAGTCTGCTGTTGTAAAGTTGTTGTCTGGTTGCAGTCTTGTGGAAAGAAATGACGGGACAATACTTTCTTCATGCGAGGATGCATTATTATTCCTCTTTGGCATTGTTTTTGATGTTGATGTTGACGTCTTTGGGGCAACATCAACATCATCAAACCAGCAGCCTGCTTCCTCTTCAGCTGCGGTATTTCTTGTCAGTCTATTATTAGCGCTTTCCATCTTTTTGGCAAATATTTGTAATTTTAGTTTAGCTCCTGTCATGTTGCTGCTGCTATAATTTCATAGAGATTAATCTTAATGTCTATATTTGGTAATGCAATTTGTTAACGTCATGTTGTATATAATTCGTTCGCTTTAACAATTCAATTCTTCTGTCACTTGTTCTGTTGTTTTCTAGGGTGAAGGATTCACGCAGCTTCTGCTGTGCTGACTGCTGACTCGTTATACAGTTTTGTGGGGATATTTCCTCTTCTTTTTGTTCTCTTTCTGTTTCTATTTTTACGTTTTACGACCGGACTAGTAGTAGTACACGTAAGTAGGAATAATTATGAATGGGTTGATGATAGCGGTGATGATGGTCAACATCAAAAACATGAGAATTCGCAAGTCACAGTTTTTGGTTCCACCTGTAGACAAATAAGAAAGAAACAAACACACTTTTAAAAGTCATTATACTCTCCGACGACTGCATCTATTCTGATTCTACCCAGTTTGTCATGCAATTCACGGTGTTAAGCTGTCGGAACAAGAAGGAGTAACGGAAAATGGTAATAAAATCGTTCATACGTTATTCTACTTTAAGATTTATATTATGCATTTTGAATGTTAAATGAGCCTGTAGCAAAATGTACTGTGTTAGATAGTTAAAGTCTATAAATTGGCACAGATAAATTCTACGGGGAGAAGAAAGGAAGGGACAGGTGATGAGTGGCCGAACACATATTAAAAAGTTTTATGCTATATGGTTTTGTCAGTTATCTTCATCAGATTATCTACTCTAATTTGTCAGCGACATCAATTCAGTTTTCTCTATATATATTATATGCAGGCTGCACTGATTAAAAGGATTTGTAGCTAGACTTTTTTCACCCCATTAAATGATTATCGATCATGTACATTCCACAAGCAATGCAATTTTGAGCAAAATGTTTGCCAATTTGAAGTGAAAAGTTATCATCAGCAGGATATTACTGTATAGTATACCTATTTCAAAAATAGAATTTCAGAAGTAGAATTTAAGTGAATTCGATTGACGTCATTTGTTTAATGACATTTGAGAATTTTTCTTTGTATTATTGATCCAAGCCTACGCTCACTTTCACATTCCAATTTCCCAAATAATATTTTATTAGTAGTACCAGTACTACAGCTAGTTGAAATTTCTGTTGGTAAGACTCCTCTTGGAAATAAGAAAAAGCGGAGGAAGTTTTCAAGAAGAAAAATATATTCTTAAGAACCGAACCACTTCACATTTCATTTCATCATTGCATCCTTCTATTCCAATTTCTCAGAAGAATAATACTATCAATTTCAAACAAACAGATCATCTTCATTGTGTCCAAGTAATGCTATTACTATTACTGGGTAAAACGGAACTGAAACAGAAAGCATGAGAAGGAAAAAATCCCTTTACTAACTAGACAGAAAGCGATTTTTTATTTGGCCGTGCTCATTCATTTTTTCTATTTCATTAAATTCATTATATTACAAGTGTGAGCTAAGCCTTCATCATGACTTATCTATTACTGTACTGCTACAATAAGTAAACATACGCTCGCGCTCGGGTAAGTGACTCAAAATCCGTCACACCGAGAAAAATATTACAATCGCCTACTTACATCCTCATATTACCTGTTGTTATGCGTTATTCGTTTCGCTATCTCTTTCATTTCCCCTTTGTCATAGGCATTATTAGTTACCTATATTATTATTAAAAGAGAGGCATTCCGTAAGACAATAAGCTCTCCCATCATTTAATAAGCTTATAAGTCTTTTACTCTTGGTAAAATAGATTAGCTCACGGATGAATGACGATGGGCATGATAGTGCGTTAGAGTTAGGCAGAGGTAGGTGACCCAGTCTCCCACATTCAGATTTATATTATACATTTGTCTTTTCACACACATTATTACACATTAGTTGATTAAATCGCGAAACGGAAAAGTAAATGCCTAGTTTATGTCTCTTTTTTCCTGAACTGAATAATATGATGAAGATTGTTATGATGGCATTCTGATTCTGAATTACATTGGTTGAACTGTTGAGAAATTGATTCACAATTCTTTTACAAATAAGAAAAGAGTATGAATATGTAAGCACGTGGGAGTGAAGAGTTTTTTTGCTACTGTAGTTTGTTCTAAATTAAATCATAGGAAAAAGGAGAAGCTAAATAAAAAGTGACACTGCTTATTGTTAAAGAAATAGAATCAAAATCAGAAAAAAGGCAAAGGTTAACAACGTAGGCGTGTAAGAAAAGTATTTAGCAAACATTGTAAAAGTTGCGAAGCTAGTTATGGATCTTATACACTGAATGCGGATATTTTCTACATCTTTCGTACAAATAAAATTTAAAACTGAGAAAATGGCAAGCATCAATCATTCTATAGTCATGCGATCTACTATGTACTGTACTTAAAATTGATTTTGATGATAATTGGTTAGAGTTGTACGCTTATTTGTGCATGTAGGTTGATTGCTTTTCTGATGTAATTTTGTCACAAAAATGTCAACCATTTCCGATATTAGTATGCTTATTGATCAAATCAAAAGAAATCTAGCGTAGCCACAATCTGTTATAATGTTGTGCTGAATAAATGCAATCAAAAAAGAATTCGTAATATTTCATCTTGCGAACATTCTAGGTAATGAAAGTGTATCGGCTCTATTAAACAAGTTTCTTGTTTGATACAGAAAATTAATTTTCAGAGAAAACCACAAAGTGCTTCCTTTTTTTCATGAAATTTCCAGTTGCCTTATTTCATGATGATTCATGCAAGACTACCTAAGTAAACGAAATGGCTAATAAAGCACAAAAATTAGTTACGAAAAATTTTTACATGAACAAGAGCTTCTTTAACTACATTTTACAAGTAAATTGACATGAAATCAAATTATGAAACTTATGCGTACGTTCGTTCAGAAAACTATGAAAATGCATTTATTTGTTCTTCACCAATTCTTCTCTTTCGCAAAAAAACCTTTTTACAAAAAGGGTACAAATCTCTGTATTATATAAAAATATCTCTGCTTAGATCACTAATATAATTAAAATACTGTAATAACAATAATAGAGCATCAAATTACGTTTTCTAACTTCATTTTCTTATCATTTAAGAAGTTATACTTTGAAGTATGTTCTTCGTGTTTCTTCACCCCACGAAACACTGCACTGTTTGATCATCAAAACCTTGTTTCTCTTGCTTTAAAATACATACCCCAAAATGTTTAAAGAGCATACATTTAATGAAAAACATTGCATATTAACTAAAAAGCATTATTTTTGGTTGTGTTACTACAACACAATTTTACACATTGATCATTAAAAAGATAAGTCAGAGAACAAGGAGCAATTTTTCCCTGGCCACTTTCTTGGTTAGTAGGTTACACATACAAAACACATTACTACTACAAAGTACACACACATTTCAGAGCAAACAGAAAAGAAGGGAAGCACCAAGCACCTCTTCTTCTTCTTGAGCAGAAAAGCATAATGAAATGAACACATCATCTTAATCAACCATCTCAATTCTCAACTCACTACGAACAACCGCCTTCATCACAACTGTCTACCTACCAATTTATTAAGTCCTCTTATCTTTATCAACCATCTCAATTCTCAACTCACTACGAACAACCGCCTTCATCACAACTGTCTACCTACCAATTTATTAAGTCCTCTTCTTCTTATTCATCATCGTATTATTAACCTGCTGCTTCCTCTTACTAGAAAACCCAAAAGCGGGTAGAGAAGCAAGATGAAGACGACCAAGGAAATCAAGTCAGGTAAGCATGCATCAACCTAAACATATTATTCATGCATAATTAATTACCTATACTGCAATATAAAACAATAAAATGTCATCACTTCCTTGATTTGACCAAAGCAAATTATGTATTTTACGTTTCTAAAATTCAAATTTATTTTTATCAAGTTTAGTAATATATGACATCAAGACAAAACGCTGAGCGACATTGGCAAAAATTATATTTAATTTAATTTGTGCTCATTCATTAATCTAACCATATACATAAAAACTCTATTGAATTTCTTAACTTATAAAAATAGGCATAGTCATTACGTTTTAAATCTTCTTCTGTCAGTGAGAAAACGAAACCCATGTCGGTCAGACAGATATCATACCATATTCGTCAGAAAAAAAACATTCGCAATTTGCAATGCCAATTCAAATCCCTTTCACGCTCTTTACTACCCTTTTGGCTACTAATTTATTTTATTACTACAGTTTAGTTAAATGGGATTCCTGAAGGGAGTGAGTGAGTATATTATGCGTACCATACTTTAAACACACACTAAAGTAAGACGGAGGCTAATTTTTAAATTGTGGCCTGGTAAAAATAATTTTGACAGCGGCGGAGAAAAATGAGTTTGAGATTAACATGCTCGGAGATAAAAAGATAAAGTGAAAAGACAAGATAATAATTTTAAACCAGGAAAAGAGGAAATGGAGTCAGTGCAGCGCAGCAGTATCTTTGCAATAACTGAAATGAAATGAAGAAATGAAAACTTTATTGCATACTATTGTTTAATTTCTTCTTCTTTGAATTCCAATGACACACTGAACAGAACACAGGTTGCGTTGGTTCGTATGATTATTGCGTATTTATATTATTATTACTTTTCATTGGCACATAATACGTAAGTAGATCAGATCATCAGTGTTTCACTTTTCACTGAAAGATATATATTGGTCGACTCACCCTTAAACGGAGTTGAATTATCAAAGTTTCTTTCATCAGCAATTGCTTTTTCTTGCCGACAGGTTTAACGAAGCAAGCAAAATAATTTATGGTAGGCCATACTGACATTTTTATATTTAATTAAAACTCTTGATCGTCTGTCTTGTCTATCTGTCCGTCTAAAGGTAAAGTTTGTAGTTATTTTCTTCAACAACAGCCATAGCGAATAATTTGCACCTAGAAAAAAAACTTTTAATTATTGAAAGTTTACTATTTGCAATTGCCAGGTTGCAAAAAACCAGGTTCACAGTTGCAAATTATATTGTAATATGCAAAAATTTTCAGGGTGTTTTTATTAAGCTTCCGTGACTTACAGACAAGATGTTGATTGAATGAATACATTAAACATTTCAGTTAAGTTGCACGCTACAACGAAAGCATGTACGTAGAAGCAACATCACAACAGCAGAACAATAATAAGCAACTTCATTACAATATTTCTCCCTTTTTGCATTTTCATTTCTTCGTAAATTGCTGGTGTGATTGTGTGAGCTGAAGTGACAAAGATTTTTTCATTAAAAATTAAAAATGCAAGTAAGCACGTAATAAATAGATATGCAGTGCAGCATTAAAAAAGGCAGCAACCGCAACAACACTGATAAAAGTAACGCATAGTCCACTACTCCACAGCAACAACAACAGCAACTCTTTCTCTACTCCACTTACTTCCCCGCTTTATGATATTTATGATAGACACCCATGTAAGAATGGTCAACAAAAGAAAGTGTTACAAATCATTGTTTAAAAACCTGTATCATTTTTTTTACACTACTCGCCGGTAGAATAGGGCAGAAACTCGGTGGTAGAAGAATTTATAATGAGATTTAAGGGACTGCATAGTTCCCACACTTTTTTGAAAATTGAAACTTCTTGTCATATCATAATTTGAATTTATGAAGTAGCTTTAACCCCTTTGTCGTGGTTTTTCTTCTACTCTTCTCTTCTAGATGCAATTTTTCCTGTCAATTTGTCGAGAAAAAATTGCTTCGAATAATAATAAGAAGAACCTCTTCTCTCATTACAGACGAAAATGATATCTTATTTTGAGAAAAATAGAAAACAGTCAAAACAGATTATTATTTTTCTTCGAAAAGTGTAATATCCCATACAATGCTTTTCAGCAACGGCAATCAAATCAAATAGAATTTTTCTTCGCCAAAATTATAAAACGGCCTGAACCCGTTTATATTAGAAACTTTGATTTGATTTCCTCCAAACACCAATGAACTTCTAAAATAGCATATAATTATTATGGAATGGAATGAAGAAGTTGATTGACTCATTGTAATAAAAGTGTCCTTTAATTTACATCCTTCCTTGTCAAAAAGATAGACAAATTATTTACTACTTCAATTGATTCTGACTTGAAAAAACGAGGGATGACGTTAGCCATAATAATGATACCAATTTCCTACTATCACTACTAATTTCATGCTATCATATTTATTTATCTCGTAAATTTGCACCACTAGATAAAAAGTATCTTGAAGAAAAAAATTTCTACGGAAGAAAGGAAGAGTCATTATTTCTGTGTTAAAAGAATTGTGAATTGCATTACAAATTACAAGAAAAATAAAATATCATCATATACATTATATTCAAGTCATCATATCATTAGCAAAGCCAACAAAAAGATCGCATTCCAAAATGAAAAGGAAATTGAAGTAACACGTCATTTTCCTTTAATAATACGCAACACAAAAACATAATAAAAACTGCAATGCAATCTCTTCTTCTGCAATGCCATTATATTAGCGTCATCATCATCCGCAGCATGCAGAAGCGATAACAACAAACTGAATATTACCGTAGCATATGGCATTCGCAAAAAAAATATTTTTTACACAACTGACAGAAGTAGAAAGTTGTCAAACGTCTGCTGCAGCCACTTCGCTTCAACAACAACATCATGAAAGGTCAGACTATGCATGAATTCATAATGCACCACCACGCCAACAACAACAACAACCGACCAAAACTAACCAAGGAAAAAAATCTCTCTTGCTTTTGAAATGATATGAAAAATTTCTGCTGACGTTTAATAAGATGATGATGAAAATGATCGAATAGTAAAAAATGTATACTTGAATCCGTACTTAAGTACCTTCACCTTCACGTTTCATTTTGCTATTAGAAAATAGCTCAGGGTCCTTGAAACGATTTGATAGAGAAATTCAATTTTCATCTTCCATAATATGAAGGAAGGATGATGGGAAAGAGTAAGCAATTCTAGAAAATTAAATTTTTGCTGATGTTGTTACTGCTGCTGAAGCTGCTGGCGTCCTTTTTCGATAAAATTTAATGATTTTGATCAACCGTCTTGGCAATATGTAAGCAAGAAAAGCAGCAACAAATAAGGAGCCAATGTTGTGTAGCATTTTATCATTATGCATTATCATCATACCAAAAAAGATAATCGTATCATATTGGTAGGCAAGATTAAAGAGCAAAGCCCTCTCAAATTATTATTTTCTTCGGTGGATTAATCCTTTTTTAATATTGCCTATCATGCAAGTTTATAAACAAAGGCACATGCTTTAAAACATTCAGTTATCTTTATGTTTTGTTGGCTTGCTAATAGAATCTCATCATTCATGTGTTTTCTTTTCTTTCTATTGTCTATTCTTATTATACGAATAACTTGTATTGGTAATCCAATTGTAGTGGAGAATTAGATTAGATTATTATACAAAATTTGAGATCCAATTTATTATCACAACTACATTTACAAGAAAGTCACGTCGAAAAATTGCCAAGACCAGCAGACGTTTTTTAAAAATAAAAATCGTTAATGAATCTTTAATCAAAGAATTTGCCGATTATAAATCAATTTGTTCCCTTCCTTTGCTGTCTATGATTTACATTCGCAATTTGTATCAGAAGAGAAAACACACGGCTTCGGTCATTATTGCCTATTAGGCTATTTCGCCATTGGATAGATCCTTTCTCCTCGTAAAATTATTTTTTGATTGAAAATCAAGAGAGGGTACGGTACACCCTTACGCTGAATCTCTCTTTCAATTTCTACTATGACTGTTCAAAGCTAATATTTTGAATTAATCGTTTCAGGTTAGTTATTAATATTTTGCGTACAAATAATTACCCCCAATAAATAACGCATTACAGCAGCAAATCTTTTTTTATTTTTAATAAATAAAATAATTATGCATTCTCATCATTCCCTGTTTGAAAAGAACTTGACTTGAGCTGCTTATATATTTGCTTTGCCCTGACTGCATGTACTCTATATGTACTTCTATTGGGTTCGAGGAAAATCTGTGAAAATCGAGTGTTTTCTACGTACATAATATATTTTATTAGTTTAAGATCTTTCGATCGATTTTTTTCTTGAGAAAGCTTTTAAATGGGTTTTATTATATCTACCTAAGTACTATTTGTGTTTTCGAGTAATTTTCAATCATTAAAGTTTGCTGTTAAACTCCTATAAGCGCCAATGCAACTTACAAAGAGAAAGACGGGGAGTAATGAAGATACAACACATCTTGATAACCTGAAAACGAAATCGAGCGATGAGTCCTAAATAAATTTTTTGTTTATTTCTTTTCTGTTCTACTCCTATGGGAAAACGAAGAGAAAGATTAAAATTGCGATTGCAAATTATTACCAAACGGCAAAGGTATACAACTTTTAAATGAGTAGTGGGAGCTCAAGAAAAATGGATTTTTCACAAGGTGTATGAACCAGACCCATCCAAAATATAATCCGAAGAAACCTGCTGTACCTTAATCCTTCTTCGCCTCTAAATGAAATGCAATAATCCCTTAAAAGTCTTGTGCATTCTTGTATAGGTATATACGGTAATATATGAGTAGTATATAATATTATCCGCACGAATGAAGATAAGAAAGAGAAAAAAAGTGAGGATATTATACGTATGCCCATATTTAGACTAAATGTGCAGCAATTGTATTATTTACCCTGGCATAATTGTATTACTTTGCGTAATTTTAGCTTTATTTTTTTGCTCAAGTTCAAACACATTTTGATTTTGTCTGTCTGATGTAAAGGTTAAATTCGAAGAAAGGTTTTTTATAATAAAAATATGTTAAATCATAACACGAACCGATTTTTTGCTAATTAAAAAAATGGTGCATGTTTTATGTTTTAAAAATTAAAGGGTATTAATAAACTTACCATGTGTAAATGTTCCAAAAAACAATTTTTTAATTTTCAAACAACTGTGTGAATTTCAATCAAACTCTCGGCTTGCAATTAAGCAAAACTTTTTGACACTTTTTGACACTTTTTAAAATCGACGCAATACTTCACATCTCAATAATTTTATGCAACTAACAACCATCTATATGTGTATAAATTTTCCTTTATCCATTTTTTATGCACATAACTAAATTCATTTTGAACAGCCTCATGTTTCAATTTTTGTAAGTGTTTTAGGTAACTAAAACCAGTTCAGTAGTAGCCGGTCCAGCCTCCTAATTACTCGATCACTTCCACCTTCTTCACATACATACGTCACGTCACTTATAATCAACTTCCGGATTTCAGTTGTAAATTGTAAACAAATCACTTTTACAGCATAAAAATATATTTTTGCTTTACTTTTGGTCGATAATGAAGCAAATCTCCATTTTTCAACACCTAGCCCATGCTTCCTTTTACTTCCCTTTATTTTGTTCGTCCACCACTGTCACTCTCTTCAAAACAGAAAATTATCATTTCCTCAACTTTATTATCACAATTCACAACAATGCCAATGACAGCCCGCAAATTTCATACGACCACAACAACAACAATAATAATAACAACAACGTTCACTTGTTCCTGTCAAAGGAACTCATCGTCGCTTCGTAGCGCAGCGTCGTCGGTTAAAGATGCAAAGCTATTCAAAATAATAATACGTACACGATGAGAACTGCATTTAAACTGGTAAATACTCCACGCAATGCAAAATTTTCATCTTAACAACGACGGTCACGCTAAGCTTTATCTATGTATACTAACTTACTTCAATGAGTAAAAGGAAGCCGAAGGTAAAAATGAATACAAAAATATAATGAGCTTTCCGCAAAGGGTACACATTTATTCTTACAATGTAATGTGAATGCTTTTCTTTATAAATGATAAAGAAATGCATTTTCCCATCCATATTTGAAAATGTAACAACATTGGCATTGGCAATGAATTCCACATGAGCATATTATACTATTGCAAATTGCAGAAATACTATAAAAGGGCCCTTCTATTAAGTATGCGTAGCGTTCTTTTATATCTTTGTTGTTATATTTTAAGTTTTTTTTGTATATGAAAGATGTGAGGTTGATATAGAGTGAGCAATGAGCGTTAGTAAAATTATGCTACATTTCTCTGTAAAGTAAGGTAGTGTGGTGTGAGCACGTGTGAAATAGGTTGTGTCCAATGCACATGCATTCGTAGGATGAGTTGAGTGAATATAAAATAGGCACTAGCGAATAAAACTAAGATAATACGTATTCATTTGTTTATATAGAGTAAAATTGAGAAGCAGCAGCAGCAGGTGCTTTCGCAAAATACTAAACCCACACACACGCATCTTTATTGCCATTAATGCCATTACGAGTATTTTACTGACAGGTAAAATGAGTGAAACGAAGATGAAGATGATGCTGTTGATGCAAAGAAACAAAACTTACATTTTTGCACATGTACGGACATTCACTACTATGTGAGAAGAAAAATGAAAGAAAACGAGAAAGGGACTATTACAACTGAAATGGCTGCGTTAAACCTAAACTCAACTGCGGTAGCAGCGTAGTAGTAGAATCATGATCGCCAATAGTAAAAAATTCTTATCCATTCATTCTGCAAATTTATTCGAATAAGATAGGAAGTGGCTTAGACTTGATGAAGGCTCAGAAAAGTCTGCATCTCTGCATGTTTGCAAACTTTAAAAACAAAACAGATGTGCAGCAGTTTAGTTTAGCCAAAGGTAAATGTATTAATATTAATGTAGGTATGCATAGATATCTCACAATTTTTTAAGATAAGGGTTGAATGCCATGAGCCATGCGGCGATTCTTTATTTTAGGTAGTCCTCCGGCAACAATTTGGTATGACAATACGAAAACATTGCAATTGAACCTGCACACTTCCTACCAATTTGCATATCTACAAAGAAAGAAGCCACAGAGAAAGAAAGAAAAGGGTGACTGATGGCTAATAATAACGAAAGCAATTGTGTGAGTTAAGGAAAAGTAGTGGAAAATGAATTGTTGATGTTGTAAAAAAGAAGATGGGTTGAGCCAAAAGCCTCGAGAGAAAGATGTTTCTTTACATTGCTCATGGCAGTTATAACTAGGTCTGCAATTTGCATGCGCGTGTGTTTTGCATACATATTATGATAAGCAGTAGGTACTAAAGGTACATAATAAAAAATAAATATTTTATGTTTTATTTAAGCCGAACAAAAATAGGTCCATTCATTTCATTTCTTATCATATCAGCAAAGGATTATTCTCACTTACTAGGATAAATGACAGAAAACACACCGAAATAACTAAAGAGAAAGACATTAAAACTCTTGTGCAAAGTGTAAATATTTACCCAGACTTGTTTCATTTTTGACAGGTGAAATTATGAGGGAAAGGTAAAGGAGACAGAGACACGCACTGACAAGTTTGGTTTCTTCTTCTTTAATACTGCTTTTTTACAATCATCATGGCCATCAACTATCAACGTATCAACGTTTCGTGTTTTGTCAGATATGAACCTGAATTTATATTTTGAATTACACCTACCTGTGTAGAAACTTCTCTTGCAATATCTTGTCAACCATCATATCTGACATATTATCATAATTTTAATATATACGCTTTTGATATGCTTTTATAATTTTTACTGAGAGAATCAATCGTAAGGCAGGTTTCAAAAGTTCATTCATTCATGACCAGACTGGTAGGTACAACAATGGAGGCGGAAAAAGGAAAAATGTTGTGATGGCTTTTTACATCTTGTTTGACCATTCATTCATATTGTTTGGCTTTGCGTGGGGTTTGCCGTTTACCATATGTATAGTAAAAATTGTTTGTCAAAATAGGTCCCGTATGAAAGCAATGCTAAAGAAAAAGTGATTAGTACACACCCACTATTTCCTATCGATCAAGTTGAGCAGAAATGAAATGCCAATTTTAAAAAAATTGATCAGCAAAAATGATAAATGCACTTTTGTGTCGTGTGTGGCTTTGAATGTTAATTCCAAATTTGGCTTGACTCATCCATCAGCTACCTCATTCTGTAAAATGAATTGAGAAATTTAAAAATGAGATCAATATCTGCCATTGTGATTATAATTTTGTCTGATAGAAAATTACGAGAAACTATTTAAAGAAAACATTAATTTTGCCACCCGCCAACAACAGCCAACCGCGACTGGTGTAACTGTGGAGCTTTAGCAGGTCAAGTTTTGTAGGTTAGGCTGTACCCCATTTCTTCTGGCCTATCAATAATATTATCAATACAACCAATATCAATCACTATTTCTTCAACAGCACAGCGCAGGTGCAAGAAGGGGGAGTGCAGACCAGTTTATTTTCGTGTCGGTTGTATAAGATTCGAAAAATTAAATCATCATCTTCTCGTCAGAAAAATCTCTAAATTTTACATTGATTACGTTTTTCTGTAAAACAGAGAGGATCTATGTAGTAGTGGCTTTGAATATTATTACTTACATATTTAATTTTTGATGGAAATAATAATAGACTGCGCGTGCGTGTGCTGTAACAAAAGAATGTATCTGTATGTTTATAAAGAACATCCATAATTAATTGTATTGATGCGGTTGGTGCGGTAAAGTGGATGGTTGGTTAGTTAGTTAAGAAATTCATCGACTTATTACGTATATTGAATTGAAAATGTATTTATCATTACCTAAGCTTAATGATTCTTGGTAAAACATTTTACTTTAAAAAGTAAGAAAGTGTTACGTAAAAGCTGCCTTCATAATAATACGATTAAGTTTACATGAAAAGGGAAAATTTGAATGCATAAAATTAACCCTGCATTTGCCAAGTTTGAAGATCCATCATAATCACAAGAATAGTAAATATTGAGAGAAACTCAGACAAATATTATTTAAAATTCAAGAAAAATTAAAAATGTTCATTAGTTACGTGATTTGGCTTGCTGTACTTGTTCTGCTAGAAATTCTATATGAGCAGACGAGCAATAAATGAAACAGGCCGCATCGCAGCACACAACATCACAGCAGGTTAAACCATAAACGCACTTTATTCTTTCATTTTATTACAAAATTTCAAAAACAATTATAAGCAAATATGCATTTTATTGTTTCGTTGAACGCATTGCAGAACAGGTACTCTGTTCTAGTAAAAATTAAGATGAAGAGTATCAGATTACGTGAGATGATGATGATGATGATGATGATACCATGTAAAAGTATGATAAAATTTAAAG
>JAHZNJ010000715.1:0-14953 GCA_027744475.1 Lepidocyrtus cf. sotoi NNG-2020 | reverse complement strand
CCACCAATCTAACAAGCATTGACTTGGTCTCTTTTCCTTTTTACTTACAGTAAGAGAAAAATTATGCATGAAATTTATTTTCTTAAGATGTAATAGACAAGTTGCTCATAAAGAAAGTGAAGATGACAGCCTATTTGCAGTCAACATAAGTGGAAAGGAGTTTTTGCCTCTCTCGTAAGATTCCTCAACAACGAACTTAGTAACGATGGCCCACACAGGGAGAAAAAAATTGACTTTATTTTTCTTCCACTCACTTGCCATACCGGTAGCAAGGCATTTTCACAGATGATGCTCCAACCGAGAAAAAAGAGAGGGAGGATATTATAATGTCTTCCTTCATCGTCTAAAGGCTTACTTGGAAGAATGATCTTTCTAGTAGTTTATGCGTCGTTTTCTCTGTCTTTCTATGGGAAAAAATTCCATGATATTGAATTAAGAGAGTGGAAAGTTTCACATCTTCATTAAAATCCGTGCAGAAGATCTGATTCATCCATCAAAACAATTTATTTCAGCTAAGCCATCTTGAAACGATCCGAAATTGCAAAGCATAATCATACTACGGAGTACGAAGCTCAGACAGCAGCAGCAGCTTTCCGTGAAAAATGATTTACTAAGCATGAAAACTGAGAGATGAGGAGAACTTGAAGCCGGATAAGCGTGCAGCAAGCGAAATTCCAAATAGGAAAAGGAGTAAAGTGAAATCATGTATGTTTATATCCAAAATTGAATTTTCTCGAATCGGGAATCTGTATTGTAGTACCATTTATAGATTGTCATTAGTCGGGCTCATAAACAATGAAAAAGAAAATAATCAGTAGCATATGACAGTTTGCATCCTCTTATCATGGAAAACAGTAGAATAAAGCCAATCATGGCTTTGTGTCAAAATACTACGCAATAATGCTTTCACTTTGCTTGAAACAAGTGCTTAGTTTTTTGAGTGAAATAATACTATGAATGAAATTGAAAATATCAATGACAGAGTTGTGGGATAAAACCAATCAAATTCTAACGAAAGGAAAAGAAAAGAGCATTACACAATATGAGCATTATATTTATTGAAAATCATAATAATATGTGGAAATTGCCATGATTCATAACGTCCGGTTTTCCTAACATAACCCTAATTAAGTCAGAGATTTGTACATACATTTCCTGGAGAGCCGGAAACTCAGAAGACGTACAATAATATTTTGTCATCACATCATAATAATTGGCCCGAATTCTTCTTGACAAAGTCCATTTCCAGAACTTGTAATTTTTGTTTAAAAGTATAATGTTATGTATGTACCTCTTCTTGTTTATTAAAGATTTCCGGGAAATATATAATATATAAATAAAGTGCTTTATAGGAAATCGAAAAGGCCATAATATTCATTCAATCATTGTCCTTGCGTAGGTGTGTTCGTTCGTGGTAGAATCTCGGGATGAAAGGGAAAGCAGCAATAGATTCGGAGAAAACACAGACGGGAAGACTTCTTAAAGTCAGGGTAAGGCTGTGTATATGTAAAGGTAATAGTAATAATACGGCTCGGTTGTGTACATCCTACTATCCAGCCCAAGAAGAACAAGCAACATGAAATAGTATAAGGACATATCATATCTGTCACGTAGCTTGTCAAAACCCTTCTGTTTTTCCGTGTACAATTACTTTGTGTAATGGCATCATCTCTGGNGTTTTTCCGTGTACAATTACTTTGTGTAATGGCATCATCTCTGGTGCGGTGATAAATGTTTCCCCACTTTTGACTGTTTTTGCTCCACAACAACATCCGTTCCATTCGCAAAAAAGACAATGTGTGGTTGGCGAACGATGAATGGTGAGTGAATAGGTGAATACTGAATACTTGAATAGAACTACTTATTCCATCTTTAGAAATCACTATGATATAGCTTCCTGATCTGTGAAAAGGGATGGGATGGTTGTGTTGTAGGCACGTGTGAAGCATACATAAGTTTATAAAACGTAGTACAATGTTTAGTAGGCATCATGTCTCAATGTCTCCTCTTTTCGTTCGAACCAATATATTTATGGCTTGTATTACAACACAATTGTTGGTTTGGTTTTACTTTACGCTTTTATGGCTGTTGTGAGTAGGCACTGCTGCCAAAAAAGGCATCATTTTGAGGACATACATGGATAAAAGTAGTCATTTGCGTTACAGATAAAGATAGATTCGTAATACTAGTACTACTTGCTTACTCTTTTTATTAATAGAAGGCTTATTCCCACGAGAGATTTCTATTGCAATGGCAATGTTACTTGCCAGCGCAGCGTAGCTTCTAATAATAAATGTAAAAGGTATTAATCCAGAGAATAAAGACCTTGCATTGATGTGATCACGTATCAATAACAAAGTTTTTCATTACCTCTGCCGCTCTCCTCTCTTAGTTCATCGTCTATTCGTAAATGTATCCTTATTGAATTTTGCCTTGCCAAAATAAACTAACGTACGTACGTCACGCTTATATGAACCGCATTAATGCCCAAGAAGAAGCTGACATTTAATTGAGTTGCCAATAATGCATTTCCTCCTTCAACGGTGGAAAGGATGTAACCAGTAGCGTTCCAGAAAACTGATTAGCCTCTCTTGTCACTTTCGGAGTAATTAGTTTCGTCCTTATAAATCCCAAAGTCATTCAGCAGTAGCAATGCCAATAACTTTTACTTCCGCCAATCATCATCATCATCTGACTAAGCTGACGGTGTGGATCAGGTTACCCCATCCACAAAAATGAAACCGGAGCATTCCAGTACAATTTACTCAAGCCAAGTTCATAGATGTCCATTCATCTACGTAATTAGATTTTAATGTGTTGGTGTTCCAACTATTTTCCTTCTTTATGTACCAATTACGTGATTACATTAAGTTGATTAGATTGCTTTTTAGCAATTTTTGTAGCCGTAAATTACAAAATATTATTATCATTCACGAAACACTATTTTTCAGAGATAAACGATAAGATACTTTTTTCTCCTTTTTCCTCAATTGTCATAACCAAAACTTTAACTTCTCTCTGCACATTCGTATTATGAAGATGAGCTGATTGGGTGAGGAGGAAAATAAATTAGCACAGTTGCTTGCTACTCTTTCTAGTTTGAAGACTTTGTCAGAGCGAGGCGAAGGTGAACTCAAATTCACCATTGTTATTTTTTCCATTGAAATGATCACATCATCACATCCTTGTTACATCCGCTACAGTAATCCTTTCATATTGTCATCCACATGCAATCCATTCAGAATGTTTACGAAGGGAGAGGTAAGCAAAGCAATCATCAGAAGCGTGCGTGTTTATTTTATTATTTAGCTACCTACTATCTATCCATCTTCCAGCGTACATCATCGTCACAAATCATCAGGCCAGAATTTACACACCTTCACATCCTGCTGCTGCTTTTGAATACCAGCAGATTGCTTTCTTTACTTACTACTCCAATTTACTTGCATGCCTGCCTGCCTGACACATGCCCAACAACCAAAGTTACAAAAACGTGTTCTAGCTTGAAAGAAACATTTTGCAAATTGCAAACCCAGCATAAAAAAAACTTTTCTGTCTTTTATCAGGAAGCGAGCAAATGTTCCATGTGTGCACCAAACATAGGAGTAATTTCTTGAGTAAGTAAGCACAGATGTAGATGCATTGTTGCATGAAAATGAATAACATTTAGGAAACGTTTAGATCCATATAAAACAGCCGTTTAGCAATGCAGTGTGGTCCCAGTCCCAGTCCCACCAACTACTAACTCCCAATAAAGTAAAGGAAATAATGCTAAAGAAAAATCAACAGCCGGTTAAAGAGACTACCAAAAAGTAATGTAGCTCAGACAAAGTATATTTGTAGCTCGTAAAGTCTTATTAGCTCATTTTCAAATAATCTTTTTGTGTGTAAGTAAGTAAGTATATTGTGCATTCAGCAGTTCTAGTTTTTCTCAAAAAGGAAAACTTGTAGTTTGGTTTTCCTCCGGTTTTCCTTTTCCTCAGTAATAGGATGACAAAACCAATAACGCTATATGCCGCCGTCTCGTATTATGCAAACATTCTAACGTAGTACACGTGCAAACAACAGTCAGTATAAAGTGTACGTACGATGCGGGTCCTTGGATCAATGCAATTTTCTTCCCCTTTTCGCATAAAATTTGTGTTACTGTAACTCACGGCACTGACTGGAAGATAATCAAACATTGTGTAGTTAGCATTTACTTCAGTGTAATACTTCCTCTTTTGTAAACATTCCATTATTAGTAATTGCCCTGCTTAACAGAATTTCGGCAAATTTTACTGAAGCTCTGTTGTAATTTGTTCCTTTTTAGTGATAGATAATAAATATCTTTCTTTGGTAGTTCTTGTTTTGCATAAGCTTATTGAATTTACTTAAATGAGCATCCCTTTTTCTATAATAACCTCGATTAGTTTTAATTTTGAAAGTAATCGCTACTCTCTATTATAAATACATGTGTGCATGATTTACTTGTTCCTCTTTTGGAAAATCCTGGAAGTTTTAATAGCATAATAATTAAGTAGAGTTATTTGAGAAAGCCTCCAACCACCTGTTGCTGAGCTGAGCTAAATTTTATTGATTAAAAATTAAATCACGCGCGCTCCCTCGTCATTCAGTTTTCATGAGATTTCTAATTACTCCAGCGATAATTATTATTCTATTCCTGGAGTAAAACTTGTGAGGGGTATGGGTATGGTGTGGTGTAGCATGGCAGTTTTTTGGGTGTTGTTTGCCAAGTTGCTGTGAATGCCAATGCTGATGCTGCTTGATACCAGTTTGGCATCAAGAACCAATTAATTATCAAACTGGTTTTCCTTGGCTGCTTTGCTTAGTTTTGGTCCAGCTTTTCCCAGTTTCCTCCTCTCTTCCACCCTCCTTCCATGTTCCAATTTACATCTTTTAGTCATTTAGTCTACTTACGTCTGATTGGGACCGTTCACGGGAGATTAGGCTTTCTCTTTGATACCAAGTTATGATAATCCTTCCAGTTTCGAGACAACAAGCAACGTGGCGCGTTGTACTGTACAGTATGTGTATTATTCTCTGTACAAGACAAGGAGTAAGTAATTCCCGATCATTTTAATGCAGATTCATGGAGTCATTTTATGTTAGCTGGCACATGTTGGCATAGTCGTATGACTTCGCAAGTCGCCTGTGTAGGTGACATTAAAGTGTAATAAAATTTGCATTTTTGCAAGGAAAACGTAGGCACATAAGATCTACCTTAAATGCTGTGCTTCCACTTCCACCCTAATGTTAACCTTCTCATCTCATCTCTCGTTTTTCATGGTTGTACAGCAGTACATTGTCAAGGTTAGCTCCTTTCTTGTCTGTTTCTTTTCAGAGACGACACAAATGAGATCTCTTTATTTACAACTGGCCGCTCTTGCTGAAAAAAGTGAGGAAAGTCTGAAGTAACAAATTCCCTTTCATCGTTTTCTACTTTACTTCACAAACCATTCTTCTCCTTCCTGCACGTCTGCATTTGATCTCCTGTTTTATTATAAGTTACTACTACGTTAGTTGATATTACCTTTCCCCGGGTAAAATTGTTGGGAACCTTTCCCCTGCCGCGATAATGGTTTATTTATTGCAGCTGTTACAATTTTACCCTTTATACTTTATACTTACGAAACAAGCTTCTCTCTTTTTTAACTTAGGAAGAAACGAAACCTATTTAGCTAGAACGTAATAATGACTGAGCACCGAAGGTCATAACAGTATTCGCTCTTCACATCTTTCTTTCTTTTAGTAAAAAAATTGCCACAAAAAAAGACGGGTTCAAAATAAATTACGGTTTTGTTTTAGCTAAAGTAATTTAACAAAAACAAGAAAACTCCCCTTTTCACCATCCCTTTTATGGTACGGGTACGGGTGCACTCGTGTGATTTACATGATGGCATGAAATGAAGGCCGCTGTTAATGTTGTAAAGAGAAACGAACCGATTTATTTATGAAATAGAGCATGATTTTTTGGAGGTTCTTACACTTAAAGTTTTTTTCAACAAAACACTCATTACTATAACCTATAATGTGATTTTCTAATAACTACTTATTTTGTTTATTAAAAATCCACGTATAGAGTATAGATAAGGCTAAGAACTTATAAGGCATACATACAGATATTTACTAAGGTATGCTTTTTTAGATATATACTAATATATAGTATTGCAATCTGCGATACAGAGTGTTAAGTTTTTATCTAAAATGTTACATTTTCACATTATGGCTACTGATTTATCTGTGGTTTCACGACCCTTTCTTCTTCCTCCTTTCCTCTCTTTTATCATTTGAGCCTCTATACACATTACACCGCACCGCAGTAGGAAACCAGGTAATCCATCAATCTTTATGTGAAATCCATTTTCAAATGGGTGGTGGAAGGAATGAAAAATTCTTCGTAACAAAAAGCAATGCATGTGAATGTGAATAAGAATAATAATATCTAAACACATTATTGTTATTACTAATACAATGCCACAAAATTGATGCGATAGTTTTTTAGCTGTTGGTTGCACACACACACACACACACATAATACATAACAACTGAAACTAGTTAAGCTCTTTCCCGTGCCTATTCTTCCATTTTCCTTCCGGTTGCAAATGCGTTTTACTTTCTACTACTTAAATGTGTCTTTCCCAGAAAGAATGGAATGAATGCAATTCATGGCACAATCATAATCAGTTGGGGAAAATTGGGCAAAGACTTTTAAAAGTGACTTAATATGTAATAGTTACGTGCTCTCTACAAGAATGTGCTTTATTTATTAAAGTAGCAAATTTTGCAGTAAACTTTTTTCTCTCCTTTTTTATGGGGACAAAGCACCATACCATTGAGAGGAACTTTTAAGACCGTTAAGTATTCTGTTTGTAAATATATGTATGAGGTATGTGTGCTCAGGAGGGAATAAAGTGATTTTTCATGGCTTGACTTTCAAACTCACTCACTCAGCGTTCTGCTAGTAAAGTCTTTTACTTAAACTACAGAAGTTAAGTAATACATGAAGGAGCAGCGCAAATGTTTCCTTCCTCCTTGTTTTTTTTTGTATGCTTCCTTTTTCTTCTTTATTCTATTTGTTTCTTTTTACGAGCATTTCATCCTTGTTTTTAAGAGAAAAGAGGAAGAAGAAAATGCTCGATCATAATACGGAAGGCTTTTCTTCATCATAAAGGATTCTCTTTAGGTTTCGTTTCATTGCACGAACAGAACACTACTGCTATGTACAATGTATGATGTTGGCGGTGACTGGTGAGTGAGTGCCTTCATTTTCTCAAGTGGATTGTTTGAAGTCTTTGTTTTTACTTAGGAGGAAGTAAGGAACTTTTTATGTTTCAGATAAATAGCAGGTATTGAGGAAAATTATGAGTTTAGAGAGAGGACATAATGGGTCGCTTTTGTGCATTTGCCAAAGTTCATCCTTGTGCATCTCTTTTTAGAAAAACGTCTCAGTCTTGACTTGACTTCAGTCTTTGTTAACATCCTATAAATTACTTCGTTTTTTATTTTTTAACCCGTTTCGCAACATAAGGTGGAAAACACTCCTGCCATTGTCATAAAAGAATATTGTAAAAGAGCACATCAATATCATACTATACCAGCATAGCATATACACCAACTGTTGAGTTAATGACCCTTTCCTGCAGTTAACTTAAGAACGTACGTATATGACGGAAATTGATATGTGCTTCACTTTGATTGCGCTTCAGTAAGCGAAAAAGTCTCAGGTCTCAATGGCTTCACTTTTCAGCGTAAAAATTACTTTCGGTATAGGAAAGACGCGTGTATATTGGGAAACATTAGGAAACTTCATGGACATTCCTACACTATAATAAAATGTAATTTCTAAGGTACGTCAGTTTTCAAGAAAAACTCCTTTCATTAGGAACTCATTTAATTTTATATTTACCTTTTGCTTTCACTTACCACTACTGGAAAACTTTTATTTGAATTTCTTCAAAGTTACAACTTATGATAGTCAAACACCTTTCTCCTTTCAAAAGTTCACTTGTATACTCCAAGAACGCAACGTTGATCTAAATTTTATTTCACACTAGCATTTCGGGAGTATTTATAGCTAGAAATTAGTAATGAGTAAATGACTAACGACGCAATTCCAAGCGATTTAAGTAATTTTAGCGCTAAAAAGAAAATGATCGAAATACCTACCTGATGTATGCAATAATCACATTTTAAAGCTAAACTCATTTTTTATTTTGATTTCAGATGACGCTGAAAGTGTTTTGAGAGGAGAAGAACGTTGCAGCAACAGCCAACATAATATTACCAGTGAAAGCTTCTGTTCTTTAAACTCAACTACAGAAAAGAAAACATTTCGTTGAACTTAAGTTTCACTGGAAATGCAATTTGCCATACATTCAGCAGCAATCTAATAAGCAGAAATAAGTATTCCCAAACTAATTGATTCTCGTTATAAACAAACATCAATTAATTTGTTTTCTTCCGATCATTGGAAAAAATGGAGACAAGTTTAACAACCTATTCCGGCTACGAGGGCTACCCTGGCGGCGGTGGTGGGGGCTCCCTAGCAGGTGTTCAAGGAGTGGTAGACGACTACCACAACCCAAACCCCTATTCCGACGGGGGCATTGCGGACAACCTCATCGACAATCGTGTGAACGAGGATGAGAACTATACGGACAGTACGTATTTGGAGATGTTGATAGGGAATTCAACCACTCCCTCCCCCTTCAACGATTCCCACCATCATCAACAAATGCTTCACATTTTCAATTTAATTCAGTCATTTGCAAACTCTACAAAAACATCGAATTGTGACGGCTCCATGTTAGAGCTAGGCACAAGTTACAAGAAGATTCATGGATATTTAGCATTATCCGTGTGTTTGTTTGGGGTATTAGCAAACATTTTAATTATGGTGGTACTTACCAGGAAGGAAATGAGAACTCCTGTGAATTTAATGTTGTTCGCTTTGGCGTTGGCGGATTTACTTATTATGATTGAGTACATCCCATTCGCGTTGCATATGTACGTAATTCAAAACCCTTTGGAGGATAAGTTTTCACTCAACTGGGCCAGATTTGTGTTCTTTCATAATCATTTCACTCAGATTCTACACACAATCTCCATTCAGCTGGTAAGTCAAATCAACACAACTACTTCAAAAACCATTCCCCATTATAATTATGATATGAGATGATGATTTCTTTTAACGATATTCACACAAGCATGAAAGAATGTCATCGTTTTCCTTTTCCTGAAACTGGATGAGCATTACTTCTGCTTCCTAAAATGAATATTATCGTATGATAATGCTGCAAGTGCAAACTATTCCATTCCGAAAAGTAAAACAATTCCGGAGGAGAGTAATTTTGAGAGAGAGAGAGAGGTTTTTCCACTTTATCATTATATTTTTTCAGACGCTGAGCATGGCAATTTGGCGGTATGTGGCAATCAAATGTTCCAACCGAAGCACATCATTCTGCACATTTCGCCGCTGCTATCAAGTGATTGCAGCCGCCTACATTTGTCCCCTCTTTTTCTGTATCCTCAATTATCTCTACTTCCGTATCCAGCCCAGGGTCATCTACCATACTCAATTACAGCCCTCCCTGGACAAAATTGATGAGGGAGATACCAAGAAGATGGAGGCATTTTTTAGTATCTGTCATGCATTGAATCAATTTTCCAGCCCACCCATAAGAGACATTTGCGAGACGAAGAAGATGACCTTGTACTACGTGGAAATGAGTGAGCTTGCCCACGACTACCCAATTCTTCACAAAATGCATTTCTGGACATTCTCAGTCATTATCAAACTCATCCCATGTTTCGTCCTCACTTTCTTCATGTGCTGGCTAGTCAATGTGAGTATTATATATTTACTTTCACTTTCTTGATCTTGAGTACTTTTTCCTTCTTTCTAGTCACACTTAATCTCATCTCTCAAATTGGATTTATTTATCAAGAATGTTTCGTAGTAAGCCTTGCAGAAGAAGGGTTAAGGGCATTTCCTCTCATTTGATAAAAGAGCATCTGTATTATGTATCTAGTTAATTAAAAAGTTTATGGGTTCCCATTACAAAAAATATACTAGCGTGTGATAGAAGCGCGAGCGAGAACTTCTACTTTCAGAAGAATGTCTGAAATGAAATTAGCCTGAAAATGAAGGTGAGCTTTAAATTAATGCGTATACTTGCCACTTTTGGCAGGAGAGAGAAAGGTTTCTAATTCTGATAAGAGACTCCTACATCTGTACATAATAATACAGGAAATTAACGTCAGACCGGTACTTTTAATGTAATCGGTTTGGAAAGGGTTATATAATATATAATAATATCAACATGAACGTAAAATAATCTTTTTTCCACACGTTAAATTACTACTTACAACCTATAAAGGGAAGTGGATGCCTACTTTTTAAGAAAATTTTTCATATATAATAAAAGTATAATAATGGTTTAGGGATGGGAACAACACTTTCAGTTACCGTCTGTCAAGGGATTTATGTCAAGTCCGTTAGGCTTAACATTGTCGAAACTTTAACAGCTACTTTTAGTACATCTAAAAGGAATGCTAAAAAATGGAATATAGTAACAGTTTGGAAACAACTGAGCTATCACGTATAATAAGCTACATCTCTCCAAACTTCTTCGTTCATCGGAGTTCCTCCCAAGGATATTGTTCAGCAAGGACTTAGGCTGGAAGAGCTGCAATACTATTATAAGTAACGAAATGAAATCTAAAAACTTTTTATTCCACTTCATGGTACTGCCACTACTGCTCCTGAAACTATTTGAGGGTGACAGAAAATGAACTGGAAAGATCTCATTTAGTAGAGCAATAGCTTATATTAATCTCTAGAACTAGAAGAATCTTACATGATGATACTCCATATTTTTCAAATACGGGCTAGTTAGTTTGGCTTGGACTAGTTAAAAATAAATATTTGGCGATATGATAGCTCTTATTATGACTGTCTTATTTTCCTCACTTTCTTTCCATTAAACATTAAACGCAACTTTTAAAGACGATGATGTGTAATTCTTCATATTACTTTCTACTTCGAGATTCATTTACCCAGTATCAGATTTCTCAAAATCATCATCCCCACTACCCTACCAGCAACAGCAGCGCTATGGAAAGCTACAGATACCAAGGAAAAATATTATTAAGTAGATAGATTTGAGAAGGAAATGAAAGCCAGTCACATATGATTCCACGATTACAAGACAAGTCATAAAGCATAGTAGTAGCTCTTTTATCTTCTTATTGCACTGTCTGAGTTTCTCTGAATATGAAGGAGCTGAGTCTACAATCAAACTACAAAGAAAAAATAAGAAAAAGAAAAGAGAAAATGTAATCCAAGAGTATTCGTGGTAGCTTCAAGCAAGGTAGTAGTACGGAGTCGTTGACGTGTTGAGATTTGGAGATGAAAAAGAAAACGGAAATGTGTGGGAGACATTAGATATTGGGTAACCGGTGGTAAAAGAAGTTTTGTAATATTGCCTCCTCTACTCCACTTTTACTTTATCTGACTAAGGACGAATAAATTATTCCAACTCATTCTTTTTTACTTCTCGTTTTCCCATACAAAACAAAAAATCCCTGAAATTCGACTATGAAAATTACTTTTTTAATCTAATTATTCCGAGAACGACATGATTGCTTTAAGGACCTGTTATTGTCTGAAATATAATAAGAGATAATGTTGTATGCTGATGGCAAAATCTCGTTACTTGAAACGAACGTGAATTTACTTTCATTCTACTTTAAGATTCCAAAAGTAGTAAGTACTTTGGCTTGTTAGTCTTGTTATTGCTTCTACAAACAAGCGTTTTGCTTTACAATTTATTAGAAAGGAAAGTAAAAGGTTGTTTGTATAATAATTTACTGTATCTAATCAGTTCGTTTGTTTTTGCTCCCACGAGCGAGGTAGCCAAAGACCGCGGATTAGCAAATAAATATTCCTTTTGTTTCTTTCCATGTGCCAACTGCCAATTTTATGAATCCAATTTATGCTACTCTGATTTTCTTCAATTGAAACTTGTAAATTCATTGAAGCGTGCGTCGTCAGCATTGCAATTATGATATGACTTTTGAAAGCAAAGCGATGATGATATTGGGAAATTCGTCTGCTATCGTCATTATTGGTAATCACCGTCCGTATAAGTGAGCCTCGAGCGGAACTAACTATTGCAATACCTACCAAAATTTTCTATTTGGAAAAACACCACCACCGTGAAGAACAAAAACAAACCGAATCAGTTTGTCTGACCTCATATCGAACAAAGTAAAAAGAGTCTACAAATATTTTAACAAAACAAGAAAAAAGTTTATAAATAGTAACTGAATAAAAGACGGGATGTGGAAAAAGGGAAAAAACACTTTTTTCGGTAAAAGAAAATAAAGACAATAAGTGACCCAGATTTTACCTCATTTCACACGTTCTTTGACAGGGATTGCCGTGCAAACAATATAGGTATGAGCGAACAACGTCAACTCAAAACAATCCACTAGATTCAATTTGATACAGCTTGCTTTCACCAATATTGCTGACGAAACAACAAATTTCCCACATACATTCAAGAAAAGACACTTCAATCCAATACAAAAGAGTCATATAGTCGTGTAAAAGTACATAAGATGGACGAGAAAAGACCGTCGAAAAGATAATACTAAAAAGATCTACTCTTTCATTTCAAACAAAATCCAATTCAAACCTTACAAAAACACGAGTAGAAAGGAGAAATGCGTACTTCTTAAAATTTCTAAACTTGTAGTTGGCTTTTTGCTTTACAAGCTTTCTTTTTTTATCTTCTCTTCTCAATCTAAACTCAGTTGAATGCTCTGTGGTGTGGTGTATAGTTTTTCTCTGTGAGGAGAGAAGAGATTTGACTTTCTCTGTGATAATTGTTGCTTTGGAGTTCGTGGGCGCGTTTCCTCCCGCTAGTTTTTGTCTCACCACCACCACAGTGAGAGTGAACTGGTCCTGCTTGTCCTCACCACATGCTGATAGCGGGTTTATTGTGCGGTTTCTTTTTTTGATATTTTGTCTTTCTCGGAAAGTTCTTCTTGGACTTCTTCAAGAATCATCATCGTCATCATCACATCATGCTGGATTTGTTCTGTCTATATGTACATGTTGCTTTTTAACAGATCCCACCATGCACACTACTCCGCTGGGAGAAATTAAAGAAAGTTTACACGTTTTTACATGCAAGAAGAATAGTGCAATAATGAAAAGACTTTTCATTCCTCTTTAATACTTATATTGGATTCTGGGCAAAGTTTGTAATGATGTTTCATTTAATGTAGTACGTGAAGTTTGTTGAGAAAAACATTTTCTTGTTTACTAGGCAGAGAGGTAAATACAGTTTACTTTATATTTACACATACATAAATACGAATTTTATACTGATATAGGGAAGTAAAATTTATTTACTAATTTCTAGAGTTCCTCCAGTGAGGTTTTGGGACTTTCCTGGAAGGCAGCTTAAGAATAACAACTTTCTAATGATGAAAATGTCTCTCAAGAAGAAGAAATGTCATTTAATTTCATATTTTGTTCGTTGTAGCGTTACAGTTACAGGCTATAGACTCGGACGTGCTTTTTAGCAGTTTTTATTATAGCATTACAGCACAGCTTTTAGTTTTAGTTTTACTGACAACGTGAAAAATTGAAAAGGAATAATTTTTCCATTTTCCCTTGTTGCAAATTGTATTCCTGGAAATAAGTAAACAAGAATTTATCTTGTCACGACAGGAAAGGGATGAATTTTAGAAGGCAAGGGAGAGAAGAAGAAAGAAAGGTCTTAATGCAATTGTACAGTATCAAGGCAGTGTGGAATAAACTCCCCCGCTTAAAATTTAGAATTCAACCGTGTGCTTAATTTTATATAGGATAGGAAGAAATGATGACACGATGATGAGGATGATGATGATGAAGAAAATAATAATAATAAACTCTTTTATTTCTCTTGTATGTGTATGTAAGGAAGGGCTATTAACCCTTTAGCAGAGCCAACAAACAAGAATTTACAATCTTCATTCAGTTGTGGTAGTACAATATTCATTTTATGCAACTTGCAGCAACTTTTTTTCTTCTAGATATGTTGCTGTGTAATGTGTGTGCAACATATCCGCTTTCTTCCTCCTCCTTTCATTACATTACTTCTCAATAGACGTATAAAACTCTTGAATTTTTGGTAATCCTCTGGATTTTTTCTATTATCTGGGTGAGTGCAATATGAAATGACAGACTTATCACTTGCAACTCATGCGAACCGAAATAATACATTCTCGGGAAGTGTAGTGAAGTGAGTATGAACGGAGTACAGCAAAATAGACAACTACTACAAAATGTACCAAACCAGTCTGAAAAAAAAACTTGTAAATTTATAAAGTCTTCTTCCTCCTCACAAAATTTATAAAGTTGCTTCCGTTTTCATACCAGAGCAGAGCAGAACCAGTACATAACAGTATCTTTCAATAATATGCAATATTGCGATATTTTCGTGTAGTGGATATACCTATATTGCTCATCCATACTTATGCAAACGCAAACGGAAAAACCAAGAGAGAGATGAAGAAGAAGACAAGAAGTGCTATTTCTCTAAAATGTTGTTAGACTGACTGACTGACTGACTATATAATTTTCAAGTTTTTCTCTATTTTTCTACACTATCTACTTTTTTTAGTAGAAAAATAGCGGATGGATAATATAAGGGAAAGAGTTGACTAACATAAATTGGAGTGTGCACTTCCTCCAAATAGTTTTACCGTGTGCTGTTGGTTTATCTATCTCTTTCCGTTCTTCCAAAATAATATACTACTACAGTGCATACCTAATATCATTTGCAGCAGACTTACAGTTACTACGTTTAAAAAATATTTCTTTTCTTATTGTAGCATACATATCTGTACCTAAGTCAAGTCAGCAAGTTTCTTTTTAAACTCGAGAGGAAAGTTG
>JAHZNJ010000713.1:0-10224 GCA_027744475.1 Lepidocyrtus cf. sotoi NNG-2020 | reverse complement strand
TTATTTTGTAAATAAAGTAAACTATACAGTCTCTTATTTTTGCTTTTGAGAAGATTCACATGCTGAAGCTGAATGAAACAACGACGCAAAAGTGAGATGGAGAGGAAGAAGAAGACGAAGAAGAAAAAGAAGCAGCTTCGCTCACTCCACTATCTGAAACTAACTGATAATGAGCCTAAAACTGTCCTTTCGTTTCCTTCCTCCGTGACAGGCCATTAGGCATAGCAGCAATGTTCCTTTTCCGTTACACTAGATTGAGCTTATTTTGAAAAGAAGGAGGAAAATAAGAACGAGAGAGAGAGAAAGAGAGACAAAATGTGACGTGCCTCTACCTAATTTTCCAAGAACAATATTGTTGAATGAAACGGCGACTGATCTACTTTTTAAGTAAGTAAAAGTAAGTAAAGTGATTGCATGAGTGAGTCGAGTTCGAAACGCTCGAAAGCAAGGCTGTTGTTTGATGATGATGATGTGAGAAGGAAACAGCAGGAGCCCATAATGGAGAGGAAGGAGATAGATTCTTCTCTAACGGAAAAGGAGAACTTCCTCCATAATACGTACTGCGCTGCAGCTTCTTTCTCTCCTCTCTCCCATTAAAGGTTTAATTCTCATTTCTTTCTTTTCTCGTCTCCCAAAAACAAAAAAATGAATTTGTTCTTCCACTAAAAGTTTTCGAAATGAAATGAGCAAATTAACCTTGAGCACTTTTGTGCATTAGTAGAACAACAACGGTAAAGTGGAAAAGATTTTCAGAGGGATTGAGAAGTTGAGAGAAACATATTGCGCCACTAAAAAGCATAATTTTCTTCGCTCCCTTTCTCTCTTTCTCTCCTAGTCTCATAATTAAATGATTTTATTTTTAGACAGAAGAACAGAATTTGTTAGAAACTCGATAAATTTACTCAAAAAGAAAATATTAAATTAAAGNTAGAAACTCGATAAATTTACTCAAAAAGAAAATATTAAATTAAAGGAAATTACAACTTCAAAGAGTGAGTGAAAGGAACCATTCTTCCTCTCCACATTTTACTTTTACTTATACCTATTTACGCTACAACAACAGTTGCCCTCCCCATCAACTTCATTAATGTGAGTTAAGTTTCAGGGGAAACGTCTGTTATTATGCTGCTGACGTATTGAAATTCAAAGCTAGGAAACTAAACTACATACGCGCGTTAAAAGTGTCTATTTTCACGTGGGGAAAAGGAAAACAAAGTTTATAATGATTACGGTTTCCAAAAACTTTACTTTACCCAAAGACTACCAATTCCAAGACAAGCATAAGAAGAACTGGACTTTACTTTAGGGGAAACCAAATGTCCGCAAAGTAATTGGTTGGAAACGATGAAAGAAAGCCGCTTAGAGAAACTCTGTTATTTGTTGTATACTTTTTTGTCTTCTTATGCATCTTACTTTATTGTATACTACTGCGTAGGTTAAATGAACCTTCAAATTACGCAGGGTGTCTCCCAAGAGGGGAAGAATGAGATGTGAAGCGGATGAAATATCCTGAAATTCTTTTCCTGAAAAAATAAAACAACCACAACCACCAATTTTTTCTTTCCCCTCCTCTTCTCTTTGTAAATAAAAATGTGGCCTTTCATATAATAAAATTTCCTGAAAAAGGAAAGGTGGGGGAAGAAGAAGCAAAACAATCCAGTCCAGAAATAAGCTCGTTACAACCAAAACAAGAAGCAAGCAGCAGCGCATAGCCCCCATTTTCCTTGTCATGCAATAGAAGAGGGTGGACCGGAAGAAGACCTTTCCGATTGTTTACTGTTTATTGTTTTAATACGCCACTCCTCCATTTATTTCTTCCTTTTATAACCTTAGCTTCGCCAATTTTCCTTTCCTCGCTTTCTAAAGTGAGTTAGACCGTTGTTTGGTCGTTTATTTGTGTTGGATACTTTTACATTGCGTACGTACCACCGCCCGGTGCAAAGAGAGTTGGCCGAAAGTCTTTTGAGTAAAATGTCTTCTTTCGCCCACACAACAACAACTTCATTAATGTTTCAGTCGCCAGCATTTTTTAGCTTCTAAAGAATTGTAACAACGGCAGCAACAGCAAAGTTCTTCTCACTGATTTCCTGCTTTTCTCAAACATTTTGTTATATTTTATTTACCTTTCCTGTTTGTTTCTTTGCTGCTGCTGTACTGATTTTTTCTTTCCATTATTATTTCTTAGCTGCTGCCCGAGGAAAACATTTTCTTCTCTTTTTTCTTCCTTCTGAGTTGATTTGCTTTTGCTTTTCCTACTCCAAATTTATTTTACCTGAAAATGTATCAAGAAAATTGTTTGGCTAAACTGGCATTGCACTGTACCTGCATCAAAAAATGTGTAACAAAACCCAGGAGCTCTCTCTATTTTTTGTTGCTATATTTGTTCTTTAGAACGAGACATTTTACCACCACAACCATCCCATTATCATAGAAAACTTTAGAAAAAGGAAGGTTTTCCCAGTAAGCCTGATGTTGAACGAGAGTTTTAGCTTTTCCTTTGTCCATTTTCAAGTAAAATAGCGTATAACCACCACCACCACCCGTCATTGTTGTTAAAGGCGGAAGTTCCAATCCAGAAGCAAATTCAAACAAGGAAAACTGTTTTCTAAAAGTCGTTTTTCTGTATTTATTTTGTTGCTAGGAAAGGCACAATATCCTTCTTCCTCGTTTACGCTGCTCTGACCTGAAGGAAAAGGAAGTACACACAAAAGCAAAGAAATAAACTAAAGTAGCACAGGTAGGGAGGGTTGGAGGGGGAAAGAAAAGTAAAGAAGGAAATGGCGGTTGAATTGGGGTTTTGGAATTTTCCTTTTGCAATTTCTTCGTAGGAGTCTTTGTCGTATTAACATCATCGTATGAATTGTATCGTATGTATCGTATCATCCTGTCTGAATCTTAATGTAGCAGCGCAGCGTAGCAGCAACAGTTCTTATTCTTCCTCGTTAACTTCCATCATCATTTATGCTCATTCATCATGATGAATTTGATATGCGGTTTTGGTTGAGATGGAGGAAACTTTTCTTTTATTCCGCTGAACAGTGAATTAGCAGAAGAGTTTCATTTCAAGAAATGTGCTGTTGTGTGGCTTGTTCATTCTGTCAGTTATCTAGTTCCTTTCCTTATTTCTTCTTCCTCCTTCTCCTGAAATTTATTTACAAATTTGGAAGAAGAAGAATAAAAAAAAGTTTTCTGCCACCTGTTTAGCATTTCTCAGAAGAAGCAGACCAATTTCTCACTAAACTTCCAGTTGTAGTTGTGTAGTTGTAAAATGAAAAGCAAAAGCAAGTTTTCTCTTCTTCTTCTTCTTCTTCAAACCATGTAATGTGGTTAAGTTTTCATATAAAATTTAAATTGTCCCTGCCCATTATTGCCTAAACTTATTCAATTTTATTATTATTATGAGAAGAAAGGAGGAGGAGAAGGCTGAACGCTGAATTGAACGAACATGTAGTAGGAAGAAAACCTCAAACGGTCGGAGAAGAAGGAGAAGAACACCAACAACAACTGAGCATAACAAGAAAGTAGTGGAAGTGAAGGGAGAAAATCAACAGCAGCAACAGCAACAAGAAGAAGAAAATATGAATATGAATTCATTTCAAACTCAAACCTGCCACTTATTACTTTTTCTGAGAATTGCTGTTACGCTATAACTAAACTCTGAATGAAGTCTATTTTTAGAGAAAAAGAGAGTTATAAAAAGGGGGGGAGAGAGAGAGAGAGAGAAAGTTGGCAAACCTTCATTTTGTGGTTGTGAGGTCTTTTTCGTACTTTCTCTCTATCTCTCCCTCTCTCCCAAGAATGAATGATGCTGTTCCTACTGGAACTGAGATTTGCAAATGGAAACAAAAATATCTACATTTTTTCCTCTTTTTTAACTTTCATTTCATATTATTATGATCTTGAATGATCATCATCATCATCATCATCATGAATGGAAAGCCTGGAAATTATGAAATGATAAATATGTGGGATATTGCTGGTAATTTTCCTCCCTTTTTCTATGTCACTCGTACAAACGTACATTTTCCCACTCCATTCACTCTTTCTTTCTTTCTTTTACCGTTTTATTATATTTATAAGTAGCGGGCAAAAATGATAAGTGTACTTGTTCGTCCTTCTCACAAAGCGGAGTAGAAAAAAAGAGTACGTAAAATCCCAACCCATTTGCAGTCATAATATCCAGCTGTAAATTTTCCTTTATTTCCTTCACTTCCCTCATTGAACAAAAATGGAGAGAAAACGGAAAGAAGAGAAGAGGAGGAAGAATGGGAAACTGTTTGCCATCACTTTTGGCAGTACTTATTATCATTTTTGTTGTACATTTATACCCTTTTTCTCTTCTCCTCGTCCCTCCTCTCTTTCTCATTATTGCAAAAAGCAAGTAAGTAAAAAGTAAAGCACACCAGCCACTACCGCCATTCGTAAATTTCGCTCATTTTTTCTTCCTCTTTGCAAAAAATAAAAATGTTAAAGTGAGTCGGAGTCAGGAGGAGCACTCGTGCTCTTATCCATTTTAAGTGAAATAATATGAAAATGCCATGATCGTGATGCTGACGATGATGATGCCATACTTTATATCTTTGTGTTTTCTGTGGAAGAGTAACTACGCATTAGATTCACTCTCTTACTCACAACATCACATCTGCTAGAAAAAAAGTGGCGGAGAAAAATTGGAGGAGTAGACCAAGGACATGATTACACTGGTAAATGGATGCTTAGAGGATAATAATAACATGTCCAACTTATACTGTTCCACTTAAGTCTCTTGTCATGATGAGGTTGATGGTGATGATGATGATGAAATAATGCATAAAAGCGAAAACCGAGAAATTGAGAAAGACGGGAGTACTTATACTGTTCCACTTAAGTCTCTTGTCATGATGAGGTTGATGGTGATGATGATGATGAAATAATGCATAAAAGCGAAAACCGAGAAATTGAGAAAGACGGGATGAGGAAAAGAGAAGTGCACTTTCCCTCCCTTCAACCCATTCATTTCATTTCTGATAAAAGAACGACAAGGCAACGAGGAGAAAAATAAGAAGAAAAGCGTCCGTTTCGTTAGCATTGAAGGGCAGCAGAGCAGCGGCTCAGAATATGTAGCAGAAACAAACGTAGTTTCATTTCATCATTTTCATCACCATCAGCAGCGTTTCATTCAACCAACCACACACTTAAGTAACTATGTGGAATGATAAAAGATGTTATAAATGATGATGACCATTCTTCTGTGGAGAGTACCTACCTTAAAAGGTGTACCTATGCATTCATATCTTTCTCTCTTTCATTTTTTTCTGCGTGGAAAATGATATTATGATATTTCATTTCTCAGTTCTTGAGTTCCCATCCAAAGTATCCCCAAAGTCCCCAAGCACCATCAACAGTTAGAATTCATCAGGCGTCTAGCAAGCAGCGCAGCTTCTCCATTTCCACTACAAACAGAATGGAATAGAACAGAACAAGAGAAAAAAAAGAAAGAAAAGATGGAGTGGAGAGAGAGAAAAAGAAGATGGAGAAGGCCTTTTAAATAGGAGATTAGACGCGACAGGACTGGAATAGAATGAGAATAGGAAAATGGAAAAATGAAATAGTCCTGTTTAGTTACCTTTATACTTACGCTGTTATGTAAGATTAGCTTCATTCCATTTCTGGTTTCAAAGCCGTACTGCCAAATCATCCTGTCATATTTTTAGTTAGGTAACGGAAAACGGAAGGGAGAGAGGAAATGGAATGCAAACCTTTAATTCTCTCTCGATTTCCAGCTACACGGGGAGGAAAACGTCCAATTCGTAATAGTATAGTAACGCTTGGATTTATCCAAAAGTGAAAAAGAAAGCTTCCATTCTTTTTTTATCCCAGCAGATGATGCTAATGATGATGATGAGGAGGAAGAAGAGGATTGTGTAGGTGGTGCTGTTTTCTGGTGAAGTAAAAGAAAGAAGTAGCAGAACAGAAGAACTTAAGCGATGAAAGCATGAAAACAGTTGGAATATGCTATGATGGTGGTAGAGAAAAGGAAAAGTGATTCCCAATGGATTTGAGGATACTCCGAGAATAATGATCGTGTATGTGGGTTAGGCTGACTGGGCCTCTGTGGTTTCATTCTTCTGTCGTCGTTTAGTTGTTGATGATAATGATGATGGCTTACAATATGGCACAAGTGAGAAATTATAAGCTTCAAGGCAAATATTTTACGTTGATTGCGTCAATCAAGGAATCAACCCTCAACAGTCAACAGCTTACAACTTACTACGATGTTACTTACAATGGAATCCCATCCCATCATCCAGGAAAAAAATGTAATAAGAATTTCATTCTTAAGTATAAGTCATCCAGCTTCATTGAAAATTTATTGGAGAGAGGATAAAAAATACTAAAACTAAAAATTCCTTCTTAATTTCTTCCCTAAACTGTGCTAAAAACGCTTGGATTTATCCAAAAGCTAAAAAGAAAGTTTCCATTCTTTTTTTTATCCCAGCAGATGATGCTAATGATGATGATGAGGAGGAGGAAGAGGATTGTGTTGGTGGTGCTGTTTTCTGGTGAAGGAAAAGAAAGAAGTAGCAGAACAGAAGAACTTAAGCGATGAAAGCATGAAAACAGTTGGAATATGCTATGATGGTGGTAGAGAAAAGGAAAAGTGATTCCCAATGGATTTGAGGATACTACGAGAATAATGATCGTGTATGTGGGTTAGGCTGACTGGGCCTCTGTGGTTTCATTCTTCTGTCGTCGTTTAGTTGTTGATGATAATGATGATGGCTTACAATATGGCACAAGTGAGAAATTATAAGCTTCAAGGCAAATATTTTACGTTGATTGCGTCAATCAAGGAATCAACTCTCAACAGTCAACAGCTTACAACTTACTTACGATGTTACTTACAATGGAATCCCATCCCATCATCCAGGAAAAAAATGTAATAAGAATTTCATCCTTAAGGATAAGTCATCCAGCTTCATTGCAAATTTATTCGAGAGAGGATAAAAAATACTAAAACTAAAAATGCCTTCTTAATTCCTTCCCTAAACTGTGCTAAAAACTAAAAGTAGCATGAAATATGTATACTGATAATAGCACAGAGAATCTTTTTAAACTTCTTTCCCCCCAAAGCTATCCAGAGATTTAATTTCATTTTCCTAGACTTTTTTAAAGCACGGTGATGTGAGATGGAATTAGATGATGGGGTTATCTATTTTGCTCTTGGCTCGGAATATGAAACTTCCGGGATTAAATGACTCTAAAATAGGAACTTTTTTTTACATAGCTTCCCTTTCTGGAAATGAAAAGCTCACAGCTATGGGCCAGGCTATGTTGTTAAGTTAAATCAACCACTTTCACTTTGGCAAGCTAGAAGTTAATGTTCCCGTCCCAAGACAAATCAGCAGTTTTAGTTTGCTTCATTTACTTATATGCAGTTAGTTTTCATGTAAACTTCTCTTGGCAAACAATAAAGCTAGAAAAATTATACATGAAAATGAAAGCGCATCCCGTTTAACTTTTTTCTACTGCTGCGTATCGTATTTCCGTATATTCTAACTAGAAGGAGGAAACCCAAAGTTGGTTTGTTTTATATTTGATACAATAGAAGGTCTAGCTATTGGAGAAAAAATGCAAAATTTTAGAAAATAAGCAGATGCAGTATGAATCCACTTTGAATGTAACAACAAAACTCATCTTTGCTCTTGTTGCCTTCATTCCAAGAGAAAAAAGTTGTTATTTTTTATCACATCCAACAAGATACAACAAGATGATCCCCTCTTTATCATATTAAATCTGAGGTAAAAGTCCTAAAAGTGGTATTCAGGGGCTAATGATATGATAGTTTGCTTGAGAAAGGGTAAAAAGAAAACCTACCACCTTAAACAAAGCTGTAAGCAAGAAAGTTGAAAAGTTCACTTCAAAGATTTTTCTTTCCTTCTTTTTTATTTTTTTTTCAAAACAAAAAAGTTCCTCCTCCTGAGAGAGGAAAACGGAGAGGTATCAGTCTTCTCCCTCCTTGTTAAAAGTTGACTTTGTTGTTGTGATAAAGTGAAGCCTCTTGAACTTTAAATGAGAAGAAAACGAAGCCAGAAGCAAAGCATTGTCGTGTATTCTATTGTAGGAAAAGCAGCAGTGATGAAGAGAAAAGAAAAAGAATAGCGAAAGGAAGAAAAAAAGAGGGGAGGTGAGTTTTGAGTTAAGTTTAAAAATTAAGTGACGCTCCTTTCCTTCTTTATTTTCGTCTGTTGTCTTCTTTTTTTACCTTGGCTTCGTCCAACTTCACCGCACCACCTAACTAAAAATGAGAAGAAAACGAAGCCGGAAGCAAAGCATTGTCGTGTATTGTATTATAGGAAAAGCAGCAGTGATGAAGAGAAAAGAAAAAGAATAGCGAAAGGAAGAAAAAACGAGGGGAGGTGAGCTTTGAGTTAAGTTTAAAAATTAAGTGACGCTCCTTTCCTTCTTTATTTTCGTCTGTTGTCTTCTTTTTTTACCTTGGCTTCGTCCAACTTCACCGCACCACCACCTTCCCTGAAAAAAGTAATGAATAAAAAAAACTTTTTTTCTTCAAGGAAGAGAGAAAAAAGACGGAAATCGATCGTCGTCCTTGCTACATTTATATATCATTAACAACGTTAATGTGCATTTTTCCAAAAACGCAGTAAAAGTTAAAGAAAGACTCTTTCTAGGCAGATATTATGTATCTATTCTGTATTCGCCTTCTTTTTCTTCCGCTTCTCCCCTTCCTCTTTTCTCTTTTTTAAAAAATATAAAGCTAAAAAGTTAGTTGATTATTACCCGAAAAAGCTGCTATTTTATTTTCAAGTGCTACTAACAAGCAGGATATTACGAATATAGTTTAGCCCAGAAAAGTTCACGACACGACGAATAGTAACATGCGAATGCGACATCCAGTTTTCACCCAGAGTTAACAGTTCCACTGAAATGAAGAGAGGAAGGGAAGAGAAAGAAAAAATGTCTTTTACTTTTTAATAATATCGCATCGGTTCAAGTGGTGGTGGAGGTGGTGGTGCTGCTATATTAGTAATGTTAGAGTAGTCGGAAAACGAGCTTTTTTTTTAAATGTGTGAGAAAAATCCTACGACGAGGACGAGAGGTGATGAGATGAGTGCATGCATATGTTTTATACAAATAGTAAAACTTAATACAGAATCGGGTGGAAAAGTCAGGAACTCAGCTCAGGACTATTTAATTTCAGCAACTTCAACTTACTTTTCCACATTTGAAAAAGAAACCCTTCTGAAATAAAAGAAGGAAGGAAGGAATTTTAGAGGCAGCAGCAAGTGCAGAGAAAAAGCAGAAGGAGCAGCTTGTTTGTACTTAAAAATTCTTTCGTTTATCCCCTTATTTTTCCTCATCCTCATTCCTATTATTCATTATTTACGTTTCTCTGCATTGCTGCTCTTCTCTTATTGCTTTTGCCACCAACCAACATACATAACACCACAGCCACCACCACTTTCCCCGCTACATATTATTATATTATTCTCTGCAATTGCAAATTTTTATGACCGTATCTAGAAAAAAATATAGGACAGTGCTACTCTACAGAAGATAAAAATGTCCCTATCCAATTCCTTTCCTTCACAACGCAAGCAACACCAATTCCATTCTTTTCCTCACTCATGCCACATTGCACTCGCTTTGCGAAATTGCTAACAAAACAATCGTGGCATGCACAAAAGGAAAACGAGAAGGAAAATACTTTTCAAAACGAACGAAACGAAACCGGAGCCATAATATTATTATTACGTTTGACTACTTTTATTTTTTGCTGCTCTTTTGTCACTGCATTGCACTACCACTTTTCTTTGGATTTATCTCATTCATTAGGTATATAAGAAAGAGAAAAGAAAGAATTTCCCCTTTTAAGGACAATAGATACACGCTAACGAAAACAGATCGGGTAAAAAGAAAAATAATATCGTCACTATCTTAGTTCTTTCTCGTTTTTTTGTTCAAATACTTATTGCTTCTTGAAAAGCATTTAACGAAGAAAAATAATAGAAAAAAATTATGAAAAGTACTTACTTTTCTCTCTTCCTTGTTTCTCCCCTTTTTTTCTCTTCCTGATTGTGATGATAATGCTGATGATGATGATGATGGGATTCGTGAAAAGTATAACTGGATTGAATTGGACTTGAAAAAAGATTTTTAGACAAAAGAGGAAGGATAAAAATAAGAAGGAAAAGAAAGAAGAAGAAAGACTTTTTTTGTTCA
>JAHZNJ010000712.1:0-19826 GCA_027744475.1 Lepidocyrtus cf. sotoi NNG-2020 | reverse complement strand
AAAAATCTTTTCGTAATTTTGTTTTTCGTGCAGAAAAACTTCGTAGAAAAAAACTTCGTAAAACTGTTTTCGTAAATCGGTCCGGAACCCGAAAATGACAACTTAATGCTTTTGGATGATGTCATCATTGCTGCTGATAGCATCACATGGTTGTCATGCTCGTTTCTTCTTCTTCCTTCGTTTACCCACCATTGCACTCTATATTCTGTCCAGTAAGTTGAAGTCTTATTCAGGTTATTCAAGTTGCTGCTGCTGCTGTCGCTCATGAAAAAATACCCGTGTAATAGTCGCTCGTTTTTTATCTGCTGTGCTGTGTGAGATGAGAGAAAAGAACAATTGTGGAGAAGTGCCAAAGCAATCATATAAGACATATAAGCTAATAATAACACAATAAAGCCATCACATTAGCACTTTCTTCTTCGCTTCACTGAAACTTTTGTATCACGCTAAGCTCAATCTACCACCACCACACATGTCTCATAAACAGCAGCAGCAACAGCAGCACATAACAACATTTATCTATTGAAGGGGAAGAATGAGAAGGAGGAATGGAAAAGAAGTGGACATAGTACTTTGCAAGTTTTCTCTTTTTTTCCTTTCTCGCTGCTTCTTTTTTTCTTACTCTTGTATGTTATGGAATAAGCCCAAATAATCCAAGAGACGAAAAAAATATACGTCCATCTATGTGCGAGCAAGCAACATCGAGCTGTTCATCCCCTCATTTTCATTGACAGTTAAGTGAGTGTGAGAAACGGAAATAAGAATGAAAAAAATTATGGTAAAGGAAAGGAAAGGCAGACAGGAAGAAGAAAAAAACTTATGATGATGCTCGCTTGGTTTGGTTTCTCAGTCCACAGTATTTCGTTTGAAGACTACTGAACCGAGAGTAGCACCACCACATCGCCATCATCACCAACCACCACTTTCTTTCTTATGGGTGTGAAGGAGAGAGAGAGGTGCTAAAGAAATGAGGAATTGCAGGGAAAAGAGAATATTATGAAAAAAACTTTTTCTTTGAGTCTTTCTCCGCCCCTTATAATAACTTTTTGATGCGATGAAACTACTTTCTATTAATGTTTGAATTGAAGCATGTGGGCTGTGTGCTATGATGTTGTGGGCTTACATTTACATTACTGCTGTTTTTTAGCGTTCCATTTCCAAAATTAGAAAGGATTGGAAAAAGAGAACGAATGAATGCAAAAAACTTGTTTATATGACAAAAAATTATTCTTTTGTGGATGATGTACGCAGTTTCCAAGTTGTTTGTCAAATATTTGTTATAGATTTTTTGAAAGCCCTTTCTCCCTCTCTCTGCTATGCTTGTAACAAAGTAAATATCAATTTTGACGAGTACGTCGATCTCTGGAGAAAGCGAACGTTTTCTTTTTACCTTTCTTCCATGAGCTTTTCTTTTACAAGAGAAAAAGAAAAAATTGATGTAAAAGAAAAAGAATTTTATTAGTTCAAATCAAAACAAATTCATGAATCATCTCTCTTATTCCTTTTTCTCTTTCTTGATGGAAGTACTAGTAACATACTGGTTTGGTTGCCCACTACTTTGTTTTCTGTTCTTCCAAAAGAAGAAACCACTGTGCTCTTGCAGTAATAATAATAACTAACACAGCTGGAACAAAGTCGATATTATTTCCAGCACACATACACACAAAACACGTCTGTCATATTCAAAGAAAACAATATTTTTGCAACCTTTTGTAGTTTTCATTTCATTACATACTTTCTTCGTTGGAAGTTACATTAGTATCGCATCGCATCGTATCGTATGGGTAGTGTAGACTAGACCTAATATAATGTAAGTAAAGGAAAACTTTTTAAGTAATGATCATAGCACCTTCACTTCAACGAAGAAAAAATAGTGTACCACCTGCTTAAATATTCCTATTGTTGCTGCATGACATGAGTTTTTTGGAAGAAGACTGACTGACATGACAGTTTTATACTTTTTCCATCATGCATTAATGTCAGCAGTCACCACAATATCGCACGCGGAGTCGCAGACTTTATTGTATCTTGTTTGAACTTCATTACATCAAACTTCTTCAGTTCAGCTCAGCTCAGTCTTTTTTTCTTTTTTTTTGGATGTTCTTAAATGTGTCATCTTATCCCATTCTCTTTTTCTAAAAGGAACACTTCTTTCTATTGTACTATAAAGGACTACTAAAAGGAGAGAGGGAGAGAGAGAAAAGGAGCGAAGAAGAAAAAGAATGATCATCATCGGCAACATCAAGTGTCAAGGGATACTTCATAAGAGAGTCCTGTCGGCGTACTATCTTCATATGTCAATGACAAAAGGAAGAAGACACTTTATGTCACGTCTATTTGCTGCTCGTGCTTCTACCACCTCCGCCACCATCACTATTACCACCACCACCACTACTACCACTTCCTCCACTACTATTCCAGTCTTGTTCTCTTGTCATTGTCATACATAATGCCCTTCTTAAACACATTAATACTACTACTTTCACCACATCATACAATATTTCACTAAAAGTTACTTATAAATGCCTACATTTGTATATGAAATAGTTTGTGGAGTTCGAGAGTGGTTGAGTAAGTGACTAAAAAGTGAGGGCGAGCAGCGCGCGCTCAGATGTGAAACATTCAAATTACACAAAGAAATGATCCCTTTCCTGTCGTCATCACTCACTTGTTCAAGAAGAAGCACAACAAGCAACAACTGCAGCAACATGAAGCATATTACTGAAACAGAGAATGAGCATAACAATAATACAAGCGAACTTCTACTAGTGACACAACAACAGCGGCAGAGTAAGCAAAAGCAAATCATTCGTAAAAATTGGAAATTAGAGGAGAAAAAGCAGTTGTTTAAAAGTACTAAAGTATATGTAGATAGATAGATATTACTATTTATACATATTGTACACTTATTTAAGTGTACCCACTCACTCTACTCATACACTAACATAACCATTTAAAGTAAAGAAAATGCAAATGGTGCCTCATATACCTACTCACTCACTATTATTATTATCCACTACTTCTCTTTACTACTCCTTTCTGCCTGATGATGCTGTCGTAGTAGAATAACAATTTGTAGCTCTTTTGTACTCTTACTGTCACTTAGCACGTTATTTTAGTCTCCACTCGCACTCCACTGTTTGCTCATGAAATGAAGAAAGTTTCATCCCTTCAGCAAAAGCAGAAGAACGAGAGAAAACACGCCACGCTCACATTTTTTCCGTCGTGACATGTGCATATTATCAAAGGCGTTTTGTCTTTGAGAAAATTAGAAGTAATTTTATGTAAAAAATACTTACACTTAAACAGGAGGAGCTTTTTGTGGACGAATTTGTGGTATTTTATTGTCAACTTTCTCTTTTCTCTCTCTCTCCCTCGCTTTCTTTTCCCCTCTTTCTTCAGCCAGATTTATGGTTATGACTAGTCATATTTTTTTGCGAGAGAAGGAAAGAGAGAAGAGGAAGGAAGGAAAGCTCTCATGTTTCTTTCTTCTTCTTATGCTTACTTAAAGAAAGAGGAAGAAAACACTTTCACTAATAATAATTATAATCAATGCATGAATTCTGCTACTTTATTTAAATGGTTTTTAGATGAATAAAGTGGGTTTCATGAGAAAACACTCAGCTCAGCAGTGGTATTTTTTGGGGGTAATATGTAAAAAGAATAAGAATATGTAGTAATACGTATATTCCTCAAAAGACAGTGGCTCGACTCATATGCAACGCACATAAAACAACAGTAAAACTGCTTTCCGCTAAGAGGACACTCAACTAACAACAGCTCTGCTGCTCTTACATATGCACTGCATTCTAAAAATTTGCTACCATATTGTAAGTAATATAAAACCACAGCAGACTGACTAAAAAGAAAGTCCTTAAAACCAAACTGTTGTTGTTGGAAGGAAGGAAGAAGAAAGCAGGAAAGAAGAAAAGAAAGAACGAGGGCAAGTGGGAATAGCGGCGGCATGGCATTGTTTTCATTCATACGGAAAGGGGAAAAGAAAAAGAAGAGGCTTAAAGTTATAAAATGCTTTATGCTTGGTTTACCGCCATCATCATCACTAAATAAGTAAGAGTGAAATTTCATAAAATGATGAAGACAAAATGTATTCATTATTTTAATAAAATGGTATATTATATCGCATATGCACAAGGATAAGCTTGTATCTACATAAATACTAAATATTATATGTTCCACTTCACTACTGCTACTAACCAAAAGCCAACTTTTTTTGTTACACACCAAACCATGTTGAGGAATGATCTACTTTAATAATTATTTGCGTTTCTGGAGAAAGTGAGATAGTTTGTAAAATGCAATCCGCCACGACAAATTCTCTTTCTAGTTTATTGTCTAATTAAATGTTGAGAAAAGAAGGAAGAAAAAAAACAGACGAGATTGTTGTAGTTTTTCGTTTTCCCTTCTTCTCCTCTTTGTATTAAAAAAGTTTTGCAAGGATCATTTTCAAACGACTTTCCTTCTTATTCTTCTTCTTTTTCTTCTTAGTTACACTGGTAATAGTACAGATTTCTTTGAATTAACGACCTGCTGGCAACTAACAACATCATCATCGTTACGAGAAACTAACTATGTGTTTGGCAAAGTAATCTCTTCTTCTCTTCTCTTTCTCCTCCGCCATACAGAATAAAAACCTTACTTAATCTAAACCAGGACAGTGCGGATTAATAGAGAAAATGCTGCTGATGTTGTTGCTGCTGCTGCAGGCAGCTAACAGCCAGTCTTCTCATGGATTCTATGCTTTGCTTCTCCTTTGAAAAGATTATTATATTAAGTAGGAAGATTTGATGGGAAAAGTGTGAATAGACTTTTTACTTTATTTTTAAAAAAGCAAGAGTATACAACAACCGAATTTTATGAATACTTCAACAAACTTTTTTTAAATGTGTCTAGTAGGTTCAGTTTCTACACAACATCTATAAAATTAAAGCAAAAAATTTCCCAGCAAAAAAAAGCTATATCAGTTTTAAAATAGGAAGAAAGGAAGGAAAGGAACTTGACAAATTGTTAGTGAGTAAAATGAATGAATAGGTAGTTTAATTTTTCGCTGCTGGTTTCTTTCTTATTACCAAACAAAAAATGAATTGATGAAATGAGAATCCGTTGATGAAAATAATATATTACGGTTTTTGAAGAGGTCGTTAGTAAGCACAGTGAAAACTCGTAAATATGTATAAACTACTAATATATTTGTTCAGTTAGAAGAATTCGCAGTCATCGCATCGTCTTCACAAGTGCTACTACGCAATTCGCTGACTTGACTTAATCAACATCTACACTTACACGTAAAATAATTTTTTCAAGTGGATTGTCACTTTTCTCTCTTAGGTACTCACCTCAGCNGCAATTCGCTGACTTGACTTAATCAACATCTACACTTACACGTAAAATAATTTTTTCAAGTGGATTGTCACTTTTCTCTCTTAGGTACTCACCTCAGCATCCGGAATTCCTGTCACTGTAATTTCCACATCCAGCGTGAAGAATAAAAGAAAAAAGTGAAAAGTCAATCCTTGTTTTTGTGTACGTCGTAGTAGTAGTAAACGTATTTGTTATTTGCCAGTTTAAAGATACCACGAACGAACTAAAACCCAACCAAAACCACCACATCACATCAGAATTCTACTACTTTTTGCAAGTTTCGCGAGTCAAGCCAAGCTCTTTCACTTTTATTTTTTAAGGGTTCATTTACAACAAAATCCACAACAGTTTGCTTCTACTATAACTATTAATGCCGATCCTGATGGTAGAGGTGAAGTTTCTAAAGTATATACCGTTATATTGAAGCTGTGGACATCCCATTATTTAATAATGTGTTTTACTGTTACTATTTTTGCTTCTACTATAACTATTAATGCCGATCCTGATGGTAGAGGTGAAGTTTCTAAAGTATATACCGTTATATTGAAGCTGTGGACATCCCATTATTTAATAATGTGTTTTACTGTTACTCCTCCTCTCGTTTTATTCCATATTCATGTGAGCAATGCAACCACAGACATTCATTTTGACTTTTCTAGTAGTACGGGAAAAGTGGTGGTAGTAGGAAGCAGCTAACAGTCCTTGAGTGGGTTTTCCTGTAAGAGATTGCTCAATCTAGAAAGAGAGAGAGAGAGAAAGAAAGCAAAAAATGGTGACAGTCATGTCGGTTGCTGTTTTGTGAGTTTTTTTCCTTCCAGTGTGATTTTTAATACAGCTGCTGTGTAGTAAGATAAGTAAAGGGAAAACGACTCTTCAGGGAGGGTGTGTTTTTGGCTTTGGTGTTGGCGGTGGTGGTGGTTTTTATTATCGACACCACACCACTGTACCATCATAATCCTCTTCGTCACATCACAACAACAATACTTACTTCCAAAGCATTTTCGATGCTAATGTAGTAGTACCCCATTTTACAACTTCGGCAACATGCAATCCCACTTACTTTCTTCAGATAGTTGATATTATTTTTCATCAGCATCGTCATCATCAACTTGTGTGAGAAGAAAAATGTCACATGAGAGAATAATTCGATGTCAAAGTGCTACCTTCCACATTGATGGGGCAACGTACCAGATCGGTAATTTTTCAAATTGAATCTTTTGATCTCTTAATATACAATTACCAAAAGAAATGCGTCAGATGTCTTTGATTTGCTTTGAGGGAAAAACTTTAAAAATAATTGCCTATTAAATACGGTCTTACAATTAGTTGACTTTTGGTATTTCATCCATCATGTAATAAACGCCATCCTTTGTTTGCCACGCCACAAGCTATTCAATGAATCCTTGCCGAGTTTTCGATAAGAACCAAACGTATTATTATGTTTACGTTATTGTTTATACTACTAGAAGGGAAATCCGGAAGACATTTTTAGATATGGTTGCTGAATAGCATTTCTGTGTATTATGGGTTGATATTAGAATCATTTGTCATCATTAGATCAAGTAGATATCTAGGATCTATGTGTATTCACTATTCAGATAGTTCGTATTTCGTATCCTTCATCATCATTCGACTATACTGCAAGGCAAGGTAAAAATCTTCCTGTTCCATCAAGATGGGCTGAAAGAATTGAAGTAAAATCAATTTATCATCTCGCACAAACACACACAACAACAGCAGATTTGTGCAACTTTGCGTCTTTAAGTCTTACAAGAAACTTAAAAAAGTTGGGAGGTGGTGGTAACGTAACGATATGTGCGTGTCCATTATTCAGCAGACAGACAGTCAGGAAAGGAAGAAAGTCTTTTCGTGAAAAGTAAAAGGTAGAGCGTTAGTCTAGTACAACAGCAATAAACGCCCCTGCTCTTTGCTATATCCTTTTAGGTTTTTTGCCGTTATCAGATGATATGCATTATTGTAGTTGGCATCTCTCCTCCCCGTGAAGAAAGCAAAGTTTCTTTCCGATTGTGTGTCCCACAAATAAATGGATTACATTGTTTTCAATTCAATAAAGAACTTCAACTCAACCTCAAGTCAAAGTCAAGACGCGAAGCATTTGTCAGGAAAACGTGTTATTTGGACGGACTTTTTTATATAGAAAGGGAAAGACAGACGTGAGCTGATGATATGATGGTGATGATGAAAAACCACAAAGCAAAGCAAAGCAGTTTTACTCATAAGTGAAAGCAAAGAGGAAATGTTTTCCTCATGAGTACGTTTAATTTACTTTTGTTAGAAGAAAGAAACAAAACAAAATTGTTGAATGTTGAATGGTCGAAGTTCGCTAACAGAAAATTGTAAGTAAAGGGAAAATTGAACAAAACTTTCAAAAATCTGCTGCGGATAACGAATGCTACGGCTAGAAAACATTCAAACAGTCAAACTATAACAATGAAATTAATATTTCTGCACAGTGTATGTAATAAAGTTGTAAATAGGTATGTTACTTATAGAATGTTCATGTTTTTAATAAAATATATAGTTTGTTTGCAATGTACACAATTCTGATTAGATTGAGGAAGAATTCCTGAATCTATGTAAGTATTTTCATGTCCAAGAAAGTCATTTTGATACAACTTGTGGCTCATTCTTATATGTGTATTTCTATTTTATGTTGCACATATTATTATGTACTTAACAGTATTTTTATTGCATTTAATTCAAGAATGTTTAGAATGTTTGCATGTGTTCGAAATTTTCTGAAACTATGCATTTAATTCAGAATTTATTTTGTGGTTTGTATAAAAAACTAATTCTGAATCATCAATAACAAATCTCCTTTTACAAACAAATCGTTTAATTGGAAAATGTCTTTCTCGTTGAATTCAGTTCTTCTGCTAATATTCTGCAGCAGATACAAACGATTTACAAAAAAAAAACAATGAATTTCATTGGTTTGTCTAAACATTTGTCTTAAACAGTTGCCAACGATGAACCCACCAACGGAGTGAAAATTCTGAGAAGAAAGGATCCTCCCGTTGACCTTAATATGGACCTGCCAACCTTATCCAATGTTTCAGTTCTTCAACGGCTGAAGCTGATATTGGAGAAGTTGGAGTCTGGCCAGTTGGATACGGTTCCGCCGGAAATCCTCCAGAAAAACATACAATACGCCATAGAAATTCTTCAGGATGGGGATCCACTGCTGAAAGACAGGTTTGAGCGGAAATTAATTACTATATCGTTTCTTTATCTCTAATACTCCGTTTACTGCATAATTGACCATTACTTTGTAGTACAATTTCTCAAATTTTATTCTAAGAAAAACTCAACCACTATTTTCAGAAAAACTATAACTAGTTCGGAGAATCTCACGTTCACCGGCGCGCGGCGCTCAATTATAATGCGAGCGTTTTATCACTCTCCGTGCTAACGCTGACTCGCCAATTGTCTTATTATTGGGATGACACGCAACATCATTCAGCAAAAAAAATTGATAGAAGTCATGAGCTCAATTCATCTCGTATAATTCTCTTATAAAACCAATACCAAAGTAATATTAAAGCCATACAAGTTTAGGTGTATCTTCACTTCACAGTCTTTTGTAATAACAGCCGAGCCCTTCGAATACTCAAAAGAGAAAAGTCTAATATTACTACTGTACAATGATTGATGATATTTCAGCAGCAAAAAAAGACAAAACAACCGAATAAAAACCACAACTACACAAAACCTTCACTAGCAAAACTCCTGCCTGCATGATCTATACCAGTAAACCTATTGTATTAATCTCATCTCAACCAGTATCCATCATAGTTCTTTCTGTTGTCTAACCTTTAGTTTTTTGGAATGAGTACAGCAAAGAAAGTATCTCACTTCCTGTGCTCTAACAAAAAAACCACACCAACTGAAATGTACACACACCATCATTCGCTTCGACAGACTAATTTCTCTCTTAACAAAGAAATATGTATAGGTAGGTGATGTTGATGTTACCAAAGAGTACTTAACCATAGTTAAAGTAGCCATTGATGTTACATAAGACAAATACAGAAAGAGCCTAAAGCGCAGCGTAATATTTCCTTCCTGTGTTACGTCCGCTAAAGTATTAAGAAAGCTAAGAAGAAAAACAACAACGGGATTATCCCCCAGAGGTCGATATTACTTAGATCATGTGTTGCGTCATCATCATCATTTATGTGTGTAAAGTGGGGAGCGTATAGTATAGTATTTAACCACGCCTATCATCAAATTATCATATGATGACGATTTTTTAATTGACAGACTTTCCTTTTTGCGCGTACGGTGCGGTGCTGGTGCTTCTTCATCACTCATTCTTCGTAGTTTTAGTTTCATTTTACTAATTCAGTATAATTATAGGCTCTTCTTTCCGTCGTTCTCTCTCTCATTTACTCGCTAACTCTCACATCACAACAGCATACAAATAGCACCATTTATTTGGCGGAGTTTTACAAACTGGAATAAATATTATGAGCTCTTTCGTCAACAAATAAAAAATCGATCATTTCCTTCCTCGTCATCAGCATCGTCTTCTTTTATCAGGCTTTTGTTCATCTAATATTGACGATTTTCTACTTCTTTGACTTTCACTTACTCCGGCGCGACGTGCTTAATGTAAACCAGCATTATGCCAACAAACTGTAGACTGTATGTGCGCTCGTGCTAGTTTTTTATTGTATTATTGCTCCTGTTAGGGTAAAAGTAAAAAGTTTGCAGCCAGTTTATATTTACGCTGTGATAGTTTTGATGCAAAGCTGTGCAGTGTACCTAGAAGACGATAACTAACTTATAAAGAAATTTAGGATGATGTTAATGCTGACGCGCACGCCAGTGTGCAGTGTGATGCAGCAGTCATATTAAACGAGAAACAAAAAAACGATCGTGAATCGTGATAAAAAGTGTGATTTTTGCGATTACAAAAAAAAATTGACCAAAAGGCACAATAACAAAACAAACGTTTTTTAGAAACTGTCAAAATGAAAATTTTGCTGCGCCATCATGAAAATATATATGAAGCCATGTTCCGTCACAAATAAAAGTTACCTAGAAAGGTACATGACCAGGTTTTGTTTTCATTAGATATGAAATGAAAGAAAAGAAACGCACATTCAATTATTTAACTGGAAACTTTTTATTGTTATTATTTCCATTACTTTTTCGATTGATGTCGTCGGTCGGCTACTAAATATGAAAAAGAAAGAAAGAAACAGGAGAAAGGTACGAACATGGGAGAAACCACAAGACTTACGGATAGTTTTTTAGAATATGGGCGTGTGTTTATATGGGATGAATGTACCGTATTATCTGTAGCACAGCGGCAATAATAAGTAATGACAGGATGGAAAGGATACTACCACAAAGGACAGATATGTTCAGAGTTGAAAAGAAAAAGAACAATAATACTTCTATTTTTTCTTCTTTCTATCTTTTTTTATTTTATTTTATCTCCTGAAATAGTAATCAGAGACATTTCAGCAACCTTCTTCGTTATCTCTACTACAGATAGTCGGCTACTCACATGACGTCCCTTTCTTATATTTATCCGGTTAGTTCAAAAGGGAAGTCTTATTATATATGGCATAAGATTATTATTACAATTTTTTATTGTAGGTTTGGATCATCATCATAAGGAAAAAGTTTAAGATAATATGACTCGTCCGTTGTCGACCCCAAGTGTAAACATTTTTTATTTATAAATTCAGTAAAGGCTCAGGAGCATCCATCCTCCGTGTCCCGTCGATGTTGATTTTGCTTAGCTTTTAGCTGAGATGAAACTTAACTTATATTATGATAATAATTTTAAACTTCAATGTTTGAACTTTGAACTCTCCGGGCATTTTTTAAATATAACTCTATATTAAGTGTAATCCAGAAAATAGGGTAACACACTCAAAGCTTAACATAAATATACGGTTATAGCATAGCATTGTGTTTAATATTAGGTATGTACTTTTTACATATATTAGAAAAATATACGCTTAATGATTATTATTGTCATTTTTATCATGATTACTATTAGATATCATGCTTACTGACCACGACGACGACGACAGCAGCGGGTCTTGTTATCTTTTCAAGCGTTCTACTAGTTCGTTGTGTACATATCTACCCAACTACCTACCTACATCATTTCCTTTTTTTGTTTTCTCCAGTTTAGTTACATAAAAGTTCAAGAAGAAAAAAAAAGGTTCTTCTTCGTATAAAGAGACATTAGGTAACCTGCACTTGTTTATTCATTCGTAACGAGCAAGCTCTAGCAATATCCACTGGCTTTACTGGTTCAGTACTTTTCCTCTGTGGTTACTTTTCCATAAAGCTTAATTTACTGTCAGGAGGAAAAAAGAAGCGGTATATAGATTGCATTATTGCTGTTGACTGACTACCTACTGTGTATAGTGATCTAGTTAGGTTAGGGAGTTAGGATATTCCATAACAAATGTGAATTTATTGCGTATAGATAGCTATCAATGACCCAATAAAAGTGAATGATTTTCTGAGCTCATGTTCTACATTTTGGGAAAAGACTAATGCTTACAGTAATGGTAGCAGATACACAATGGTTGGTTAAACTATCGAATTAAGCGATGCTAGAGCTAGGCTGGATACTTACTCGTAAATAATTTAAAGCCTGCAGCAAGGCAAGAGCAGCAGCACAGGGCGAGAGTGTATAGGAGGATTATTAGTGGCTTTGGCTATTTGACCAACTATTAATGTTTCATTGATTTGTTCCCAGTGGTGCCCAATAAACGTCCTATTTGATTATGATTACTTTAAACGCTAACATGAGATAACTGTTTTAGGGCCGTGCAATAGGATTGAGCTGTAAATCTTCATTGAAAAATCCACATGGTAGTTCAGAATGGTATCTTAGCTTTCAATTCAAATGTTATTTTAAGACGCGGGTTACCATCAAATTGTCTAGCTGAATAACATATTAATGAAGTAAACATTAATAGATTTTTTAAACGTGCAGAAATATTACTTTCCTTTTAATAATTAAAGTGAATAAATGGGTTAATTGTCTTTAATAATACATTGTTTCAAACAAATAAAACTTTGAGATGTTGAACAGCAGGAAAGAAATTCGTAAAATTCATGGAGGTATTTTTAACAACTACTGTGGAGTTGTCAAGCTTGAGTCGGGTTGGACAACAAAAAGTGGTTTGCTCGAGAAAAAATACCTCATTAATTATTATATTACCTATTATGTTATAAAATTAAACGCAGAGCAGAACCATTAATAATGGTTATTCGCAACTTTTTAGAATGGAGCGCATATTTATTTTTAAAAAACAAATAGAGAAACTCATCCGCATTTGGGATCTTTAAATCTTCATAATAATGAAAAGTGAGACTAGGACAAAAAATTGTAGAATGTATACCTAACAACAGATTTTTATCTGCCCATTGTCTTGTAAGTACAATGCAGGATATTCGGTTCATGGCTTCCGTAATTTAACCAGAGTACCTAAACCTTTTCTTTTCAAATTGAGAAATAATATAGAATGTGGGCGGCATCATCTACCTATAAAAATCTGACGTAAATTTCAACAATGCAGGCTTGAGCAATCTGCTTCTTCCCTCCTCATTAGTGTATGATATTTTATTTAAATATTTTATTTATATCATCCGTCCAGACACACGCAAACAAGACACAAAGTATCAGGTGTGTAGGTTATTAAGCCACTTTATTAACCCAACTCAATTTTATCTAACCATTCACCTTGTAGACAATGAAGTTTTCATAAACTATCTGTTTGTTACCGATACCGAAACCTTTTGTCCATGTCAGTATATCAGCAAGTTTAGCAGACGGTAAAAATTACAACCCTTATGGGAGGCAGGTATTGTATAGGTAGCTGTTTGTTAGTCAAATGCAGTGATTTAATTTGATATGCGAAAATATTTTTGAACTTTGCAACGCAACGGCTACGAAATGGAAAGCGAAGCGAGCTTTTGTTATTAGGAGAGAACAGAAGCAATTAATTAGGTTTCATTTCTAAAGCTGAAAAACAAGCTCAGCGCACCAGGTAAAAGTATAATTCTATTGAATACATAGGTTATGCAACAGACCAGACCAAAGGGGGAAAACTAAAAGAACAAAAGTTTCCAACATAAATGAAGTGTCTCGAAAAAAATTTCTGCACAGGAATGGATGACTAAAAAGCATACATCTTACCTGAACTGTGAAGCATTTTATGTCAGGATATTATTTCCTTTATTTTTAAAACTTAAAAGTTGGCTACCTCTAAACAGAGACGTTGAGGTAAAAATGGAAAATCGATCTGCTGTACTGCTGTACACAGTAAATAATTTTTAACGCAGAAAAGGGTCATGTGCTGGTTGAGCTGTTGTTAAAATGGCTGATGCCTGGAAGGAAATATAATATATTAAAGCGAACAAGCGCACAAAAATAATCCAACCATTCATCATCATTATTTATATAAAAATAAGCGCTGCTGCTGCTGCTGCTGGAACAAATAGCTTCATTAAAATCATTTTCTTTTTCGATGTTTTCAAAGGAAGAGTTTTTTAGAGTATAACACGCATGAAATTTTTAGGAAAATATAATATGCAAAACAAAGATGTTAATGTGAGAGAAAGTATACTTTTTCCGTTCCACTTACCAACTTATCATTAGCTGGAAGAAGGACTATTATGACGTAAACAAGATTGATGCAATATTTAGCCATCAAAGGAAAGTCATCTACATACGTAGGTAATATTTGTATAGCAGAATAAAGCTATATTTTTATTTTACTATACTATAGTACTACGACAATCAACAACTGCCAAAGCGGATAAATTAATTAAGATCCTGGAAATAATGTACCGACCGATTACTTCAATACCAAATTACGAAAGCTCTTTCTTTCTTTTTTTCCGGTTGAAAAATTTTCTTCTTGCATTTCATGACAATTATGTCCTATATAGAGTCAACGCAATAGGCTACTTACACAAACGAGGATGACAGGAAGCGAATGTGTATAACGATAACGTAACAAAGTATCAAACAATTTATTGCACATGGCCATATTTTTGCTTTTCCTTAAACTGTTCGCTATTAGTTATGCACATCCATGAATTCCTTAAGGGTAACAGCATAGCAGCAACGCAGATACATTTAAGTAGACACGTATCAGATTGTTGCAGAGCAGAGAAATTTTTTTTGGATTAGTTTTCTTTCGTAATCGTATTCCCAAATTAATAAAAGTTACTTTACTTGTCGTATCATATCATTATTATTAGGGAGAGGGAGGGGGACGCCCTCTTTTCTTTACTTAATCTCCCTTGTCGTGTTTTCTATCCTTCTGGAATTACAAAATCCAGTATTGGATAGTATTTTATTTGAAAAAAGGGTAGAGGGTATTACATTCGCTGAATTTATGGCAAAGTAAAAACACTAGAGTTGGAGTTGGCGGAGTAGGAGTAAAGTCTTCAGATCGGATTTTATTTTATACGTGAAAGTAATCATCATGTTGTTCGTTTAGTTCCTCTACGTTGCGTGTATGCCCTTGAACGAATCAAGTGAAAAGCCAAGGTTGTTTGCATTGCTCAACCAGGCAAAAGCCAGCAGAACAAAAAATGAATGAATGAAAATTGCTTTTTTGCTGTAATATGTATCCTTTATGTACATAAGATCATAAGTATGTAAGTAAGTACCACCTCTACTAATAAAACTTGAGATAAATATAGACATCATCATCATATTAATACATACGCGGACAATTATTACCTACTCTCTTTCTCCAAATTGTCAACCTCTCCCTTGTGCCGTGTATGTATCTCATTAATAGCGGTATTATTTAACCTCATTATTAGTGATTGCCTTTAATGTATAGAGCATAGCGCAAACGTAAAGTTGTTGGAGCTAGAGCTGATGCTACTACTACATAGGTAGTAGGTAATAATGAGCTTTCTCTTACTACAAATGACAACTTTCTACTTTCTTTCTATGTGACTTTAACTCTTTATTACTATTCTGCTCACATGTCGTTATCGGCATCTCTTTTCATTTCCTTGGCCTTTTTATTCGTTTACATAGTACGAGAGACAGTGCGGTGATAAAAATAATAACAGTGTAAAGGGTCGTATCGTACGTACCGTATTGATGCAATGTCTACAGCAGAGAACTGAGCTGTAATGTAATTGTGATAATGTCTTGTTGTTGAAAGTACTATCTACGTCATCATAGATTGTTTGTTTTTGTTGTTTGTCTCTCTACTCATTTTTACTTATAACTGTAAACAATAATAAAGCGTCCTGTGTCCATAGTCCATTAATAAATGTGCTAATAATAATATTTCACATGTGCTATATATTGTAGAGTCTTTCTTCTGTCTTCTACTACTAAATAATTCTTACTCGACCTTCTCTGACTCTTTTTTCTCTTATCTATTCTTATCTATTTTTTAGCAGAGGGGCTCCTTGTCAACCACAACATCCACCACATCACCACAGCACAACAACTCCTCTTCTACCACCATCTTCTGCTGATATTTCCGCTGCTGGCCCTCTGGAGTGTGGTGGCAGCGACGTTGAGGACACAACCTCCACCACCACCACTACTTTAAACAGTTCATTGTCCCTGTGTTCCTCCTCATCCTCCACCTCCTCATCAAAAGCATCCACCAGCAGCAGTGCTGCAAGAACAACAGTCGCTACAAAAAAGGCAAAGCTCGATAACTTCTTCTGTTGTTGCCTCATCTGCCTCAATTATAACTGCTTCCGCTGTTGCTGCTGTCGCTGACTCTTCTTCTACTGTTACTACTACTACTACTGAACTTAAATCTCTTCCACAAAATACAAATCTTTCTTCTTCCGCTGCTACTGATATTATTACAACCAAAACACCCACCACATCTACCACTAGCATAATACCAACCACTACTACTACTACTACGATTGTCTCTACAACTGACCAACCTAGCGCTACTACAACTGACACAACAAAAGCCGTTGCCACCGTTCCAAGTAATAGTAGTGAAAGCGGTGGTGACGGCAATACTAACGATAATAATAACACAACAACAACATCCACTACTACTACAACTCCTGTACCTACAGTTATTACATCATCACCAAATACAGAACGAAAGGGCAGTAAATCAGGTCCTGCCAGTGATACACTTACAGTACCGGAGAACCGCAGGTTTACACATAAAATGTTTAATAATAACATTTAAAATTTAGTTGAATATTAAATGTTTTGATTTAAGTCCATCGTGATTTTTGCTTTTTGAAAACCCCAAAACAGATAATATAGAACGTGTCTGATTCTTACCAAAGTTTTTTAAAACTCGGATTATTGCTCGTAATGTGTTGAGCATTTTGTTTACCATTTACTTTTTTGACATTTCCCCGTTTTTTAATCAAATATTTTTTTTTTACTTTTTTGATATGAAATATTGCCCATACACATTTGTCCCTGATAATTTTGCTACATGAATTTCACACTAAATAACAACTTTGCTACATTTTCCAGTATGAAACATTTTACTAATCACTACTAATTTTTGTAGCATGTCTACATTTTCGGGTTTGTTGGAGTTGGAATCTGTGCATGCATGACTGAAAGAAAATATTTTGCTTGTAGTTTAAGTATACCCTACAGCATTTTTAGTGTTCTTCGGAAAAAAGTTTATGTTGGCTAAATATTCCTCTTTCAAAGATAATGATATTATACGCTTTTGCTAATTGCATCACCCTTCCTTAACTTTTCTACTATGTCAAACTGCTTACATTTGTTTTATTAGCAAGCTTTAGCTTTATCTGGCGTGATTTCGACTTTTCGCTTGGTTAAATATTTAAAGAAACTGTACATGAATTTAATTTAAATCATAATTGTAATTGTTTACTTCAGCTCAGAACTTCTGACACTGAATTTTTCATGCCAAGCTTTAGGCCCATTCCCATTAGCTTTTTGTAGCCAAGAATATTTTCATACAGGAACCAAAAGATTGTAGGATCATAAAGCAAGAAGAGGGTCTGGGTGGTGGCAACTGAACAAATTTATGCTGCAAAAAACATAAATTTGCGCATCATAAAGATTTTATGAAAATATCTGTGATTTTATACAGACGGTTTTACGTGCCCATATTGTATTTTGCCCCTCACATATTGTATTTTGGAAAGTAAGTATTGCGTATTCATGCTTTCAAAGCACTTACTTTTTTAGGTAATTCATTGAATTGCTTTGCCATGCTCCGTTACCCACACTTTGCAGCAATATTACTTCGGAATTTAGGATATTACCCTTTTTAATGGCAGAAAGTGGTGAGGTTTTAGCTTCCATAACTTTCTGTGGATTTTATATTTTCAGGATATTATCATTTCCATTAAATTCAAACATTACAAGTGACACAAGTTATGTTGTAGTTGTAAGTACAAGCAGGGTTCGTGCAGTTTTGAGTTAGATGACATATTTTTATTCCAAATTTTTATGCAAAATATTAATTTATACTTGAGTGTAAGAGAAGAGGGGTGTATGGTGTATGGTATGACGTATTGAATAGTTGTAAAGTTGTAAGCGAGGCTACGATGAAATATCGATTAGCTTTTGCCAGTATGTAAGTGTGGAAAGTAAAAAATTACTGAATGAAATTGTAAAACTACCGTTTTCGCACTACAGTTCTATAATCTTACATTTTTTCGATATGCGCTTTCAGCCTTAATCTGATCACCCACTCACTTCTTTCAGTTCGACTTTCAACGCCTTCACCTAACATGACATTTTCCAACAAATTTCCAGGCATATTCACCGTTATGTAAGGAAAGATGTCTGTAGGTAGATTCTCTAGTTCTTAAATGCGTGGCCATAAATGAAACGGCAATATGTTTAAAGTCTAAAAAATTACATGGCTGAACTTTTTTCTAAAAGTAAAAGAAGTGAATGAAAAAAAAACTTACCACCACCACTGCTGCCACAACAGGACAAGCAAATTTTGCATTTCAAGTGCAGATATTTTTACGCTTCAGTAGTTTAGTTCAATGCTTTCATTCTTCAGGAAGTACTTTTGTGGTTGTGCGGTGTGGAAGAAGAAATTGCAGCAAAAATATTTTTCCAGAGAGAAGTAGAGAGTCAGAAAAAATGTTCATTGGTGTTGATGAGACGATGCTATGCTGCTGCTGCATGCTAGTAAAAAAGAAGCTTCTGCAACTTATATAACAACAGCAGCAAGCTTTTAAACCTTGTTTATAGCTCTAACAAACCGACGCTTGCTTTCATGTTCACTTTACTCATCAACCCGTTGCTGGTTCCATCCTAGCTTCTGACTAGAAGTCACCCACCACCTCCACCCCACTTCACCATTACAGATCGAAATGATATGTGTTTCTGAATAGTTTTTAATAGCTAACGTGCGCGCTACTATTTCCCCCATTACTATATCCCTGTGCGCCTGTTAGTAGTTTCGGAGAAGAGGTATTTTGTTGAGCCACTCTCTTCTAAACTGCACATCAAGTTATTAAAAAATTCCTAAGCTCAAAATGAGTTCGGTAAGGGAATTCGACATAATTTTTAGTTAGAGAGAAAAGTGTACACCAACAGGACGAGAGAATGAATATCACCGTCGTCATCACCTTCATCCAATCTTCATCTATCTAGCCTTTCGCTTAAGTGATGCAATATGTAATGGAAATGTAATGTATGTACGTAATAATATTATGATTAGATATTTATGCAGAAAGTAGAGAATTTAGAGCAACATCAAAATCAACAGCAGCAGCATAATCATAATCATCATCATCAAGTAAAAAGAAGCAAACACTTATCGACTCATCTCATCTTTTTGCTTGGGTGAGTTTCAGAGCAGGAGATAGTCATGAATTTAGTTTTCCTCCTTAGCACAATTTTTTTCTTCCTGCGTGCTGTGTAGTAATTTTACTACTTTCATACATAAGCCATTTTCATTTAATTTGATGCGGACATGTTGTAGGTAGCTTACAAAAGTAACGTTACAAAAAATTTAGTTCAGGAGGAAAGAATGATATTTTCATTAAGTACTGCATGATCATCAAGAAACAAGAATACGATCTTGAACATCAAAAGCAGTAAAATTTAATGAAACCATTGTAGTAGCTTTAGCTTTACATTTTGCTGATAATATCTCACATCGTTTTTCTTATCTTCCTCCAGAAAAATGTAGATAGCCATAGTCATTTTTGTAAGGTAAATTTCCCAAGAGGAAAATAAAAGAGAGGATAATAAATAGCAAACTGTATCGTTTTAATATAAAAAAAGTAAGTTGCCTACCTAGTTTGCTGTGATTACATATGACTCACGAGTCACGGCCGAACAAATCAGATACTACCAAACCATATGCAGCTACCATCCGCATCCATTTACATGGAGGGAGGAGGTTAAACATATCTGAAGTTAAAATCGCGGATCCGTAATCCGTAATCACTTTTTAAAAATCGCGTTA
>JAHZNJ010000711.1:0-23894 GCA_027744475.1 Lepidocyrtus cf. sotoi NNG-2020 | reverse complement strand
GCTAGAATTGGTGGAGAAATAGATTTGCGTTGTCGTTGAATTTAGTTTCAGAGTTTATAAGATTTTTCAGTACAAGATTATTAAAGAGTTTCAGATAAATAAGCAGAGATTAAAGTTTAAAATATTAAATAGTTTAAAAAGCGTTAAATTTAGTTTAAATAGTTTCGAATTATTAACTTAATGTAGTTTTAATTGAGATTTTGATAGTAGTTTATAAAATAAAGCTCGCGCTTAGCCGTGTCTTGTAATAAGTATTAAAATTGTGTTTTGAAATCGCATAGTTACTGGCAGTGCATAGTTTTTAGTAGTCTTCAAATCATTTTGCGTTAATTTCATGAGCTATCGCATTTTTGTTTCTTCAGGAAGTTTTCAAGCAGCAAAGCTTTCCATTGAAATAATAATTGCATATACATTTAGTACAGATTTGAAACTTTTTAAATGCTATTTCTCTTTTACGTTACATAGAAAAGCTTTCAGCTTAGGGAACAAGTATTGTGTGTAGGAAGAGATAAGACATAATGAATGCTGGGGTTTTGTTTTGTTTAGATGAAGTATGCAACAGCTTCACAATTTCAAAATTTGACGTTATTGTTTTTATTTCAGTCACATTTTTAAAACAATGAACCTTTTATAGTTTTAAAGTATTGGGCACATTCACATGTCCATTTTTGCAGGTAAAACATACTAAACAGAAATGTTATGGTGCTTAAATTAAATCAAATTCATGGATTTTATGGAATACGAACCAATATTGCACAAATGAAGGCTTATTGCATAAATATTGATAAATATTGTTGCAACACCTCATCAAAACTCAAATTTTTTCGCACATCACTTTGCATCAATTCAATACAGTACGTACTTATTGGTTGATGGACTGCAATGTGGTAATAGTAATAACAAGGTTGTTGAACACTTACCCGAGAACAACATAAACCAGGCAATAATAATTTTAGGTACATATTTGTTTAAAAAAGGATTGCGTGCGTTATCCTGATTTTCATGCTAGGAAATTGAAATCAAAATTGGGAAACTAAAAACTTACATCAGACAGACAAGACAGCACACAACAACTGTTAGTAAATCAAAGCAGGAAGTTTTGTTCTGAATTTTTGAAGTGTGTGTGAACATGATGTACTCACGGATGGATGGATTATTTTTAAGGATTATGGACAGCACATATGCAAGAAGAGAGAGAGAGAGTTACTTAAAGCCTATGTGTGATGTGTGACTCCCAAAATGATCGAATAGAATGTCTCTGAGAATGAAATACTACACCAACAAACCAAACGCAAACAGAGCAAACAGCCAACAACAACCCAGCGAGAATGTGAAAAGTGGTCGAGTAAAGGAAAGTCTGTTAAATATCATCAATTCGAACAAAAGCTTTATTTTATTTTTTTGCTTTTTGTCTTTTACACAATTTGAGTAAATGAAATAAAAGGAGCCTTGTTTTGTTTCTGACGGTGGGTGGGTGGGTGAGCCTTCTACAATAATTCCACTCCACTCCTCTTTCACTTCATTCACAGCTTATATGGATTAAAAGAGTATGAACGAACGCATCTCGTTTTTCATGGAATATGAAAATTTTAGAGAGAAAAAAAGAATACTTAGCTTTGTTCTATCAATGTGCCTTTTTTCTCCAAAACCAATCATCGCTTTTGCCTCTTTGCCTAATTTCTCATGTGCTGTCTGTCTGTGTCGTTGTTTTCACAAGTGTCTTGTTTTACTTTGTTGTCTTGTCCTGATTCAGGACTAGGACAGTCGAGAAGAAAGATAAAAGTTGTAAGAGAGAGTGGAGTGAAGAGTTCAAGTTAAACACAGATAAACCCTATTATAAAGAGAGGGTAAAAGATACAAAGGACATTAATTGAAAAAACAGAAGATGGAAAATTATATGCACAGAACACTCATAGAAAACAAGCAAGAAGCGTTTAACCGGGTTGCTACATAATAATCAGTGGGAATAATATATTATAAATGAAATGAATATAGTTTTCCTTTTGCTTGTTGTCGTGTCGTTGCTGGATGTGTGTTAGTTAATACGCGGAGCTTTTCTGGTTGGGCTTAGGCTTAAATTCAAACTTCTACATTTGATTAAATAAATGTCTTATTGATTCATCCCTCTCGTTGAAGTTGATTGATAAGGATTTTACGATTCGACTACTGTACTGTGAGAGACATACAAGAAGCACGAGTAAAAACGTAATTAGGCATTTTGTGTGGATGTGACGATTCATTATTCTTGTAGTTGTAGTAAATCGGCTGACCCCAACTGATCACTGGGATGTCCATCATCAAGAGTAACTGGGCCACAAACAGTAGCAGCCTTGCTTAATTCTTTTTGATAAAATTAAGTTTATTTTTTTTTCCTATTCTCACTGAAGCAAAGCAGCCGCATTAAATTTCTTCATGAATTCTATATAGATTTAAATAAAAGCTTTCCCAGTGTCTTCTTATCTATTAGCGAGTAAGTTGCTTCTGGCCATTATAATTATATGCTCAATAAATAATAAATAGGATTTGTTTTGTACAGTACAAAGTGAAAGGATTGAAAGAGATCTCAAACTTGATCTGTATGTCTTCTTCCTTATTCTTAGTAAAGTTGACTAATTCTTTTTTGTGCCTGAAAATTTATTTAATTAGTCACAAATTTATTATATCGGAGATTTAAAGTCGGCTTCAGTGGCGTGCGACGACGTGTTTTTGGTTATTGCTGTATAATTAAATTGGTAATTGGCGGAGCTTTTTGGAAATCTATCCCTATTTTTGCTACAAAATCCACTGTAGAAGAATCTCATCGTGTGTGCATAATAAATAAGGTGAGGGTTTGAATTTTTTACTACATAAGAAGGGAATCACTTGAGTCCTTGTTGAAAAATTACAAACTTAGGATTAATGGAATGCGAAGAGAGAAATATTATGTAGTCCAAGTATATCGTTTTTGTGCAAATAAAAAATAATTTTCAAACTTTTATGGTGGGGTGCATCCTAATTTCTAGTAAGCAACACTTGTTCGATGTCTCTCAATTACAAAGTTTGTTTGAATCTCTCATGTCATGACAAAATACTAGTTATTCTCTTCTCTCTCAAAAGTAAGTGTAAAGTCGTAAATTATTCAAGATCATGTATGTATCATTATCATTCATCATTATTATTTGCAATCACCATTATTATGCTCCCAACAACTGTAACTAAACCCCTTTTCTATTTGAAACTTTCAGTTAGACAATTGATACGTGGAACATAATTTATTTTTACCAAGCCACCTGGTACCACTTTTTTATTCTAATTTATGCCAATTCAAAAGCATGTTTTGTATTTTACAACTGTGAACTTGCAGTAATTTGCCGCAAACTAATTCCAGTTTTAGTTTCTCTGCGTATTTGTATTATTTTTTATACATCATGTGCTCAATGAATACATTTGCGGAAAAAATCATTCAGTCCAACACATTACACACGTTTGAAAATGACATGGAATTAGAACAAATTCATACAAGTACTAGTTATATAATTGTCGATTTACTTACTTCATGTGTTGCGCACATGTAGGATTCTAGAGCAACTCTTTTGCATCGACACTTTGACACCACCACCGTGACCGTAGCCTAATCATCACAGAATCATTATCATCATCACCGCACCGCGGCGAGAAAAAATTCGCATGAATGACATGACAGACAGAGCTTGGCCTTGCAAAAACTAGCTGAATAAATACAGATATTAACATTGAAAATATTGAAATTTGTACGAAACTCTGCTGAATGTAAAAGTAATCCATCACATAACTCACTTTTTTCACATGTCGGTGTAAAAACAACAGAAGCAAACAAGTAGCAACGGGTGAAGGAATACAATTGCGAAATATTGCGTTTTTTGTTGCATTTGTTTGCTGAAAGTTTAGTCATATAAATGACTTTTCATTAGCGTTTGAATCAAAGGATTTTTTCTATAAGAAATTTGGCTACGTCACATTTCCGCTGTAAAATCCCGCTCACACCATTGCTTTTAGAGGGGAGTCGTAGTCGTAGTATCTGTAATAAGCTTTGATTAACATGAACGAAGGACACGGCTTGTTACTTACATTCATTGCATTGTTATGAGAAAATTGTGTAAAAAACGGATGAATTGCAAATTTTTGGCGTGCATGATGATAAATGAGATACAAATTAGAATACATTTATTGCTTACGATTTAGTCAAGCATACGCCATGCATGCATTGAGTAAATAGTAATAAACGTTCTCCAGAGTAGGTAGGGTGGGATTCAGGATGATGCAATAGTACCTTTTCTCGGTTTTACTTCGTTTTGAAAATAAACGTGGGGTAACTAAACTGCAGTGTTGTTATTAGGATTATGTCATTGGATTGCATCAGAGTGCAAATTTGGTACCGCCAACCCTCGTGATATAATACGTTTCTTCTGCTAAAAACGGATGAATTGCAAATTTTTGGCGTGCATGATGATAAATGAGATACAAATTAGAATACATTTATTGCATACGATTTAGTCAAGCATACGCCATGCATGCATTGAGTAAATACGTTCTCCAGAGTAGGTAGGGTGGGATGCAGGATGATGCAATAGTACCTTTTTTCGGTTTCACTTCTTTTGGAAAAAACGTGGGGTAACTAAACTGCAGTGTTGTTATTAGGATTATGTCATTGGATTGCAACAGAGTGCAAATTTGGTACCGCCAACCCTCGTGATATAATACGTTTCTTCTGAAAATATTTTTACAGTTGGGGATCGGACGCTTCTTCATTCAGAATTTAGACATATCTTCTGTCGTCATAATCAAAGTAAGATTAGAAGTGATTTGCTCACAGACCGAGAAGCAAAGAGATTTAACGAGTCTCCATTTCGTAGTAATAGTGAATAGTGAGTGGCTTTAGTAGTAAGAATTGATCTCTTTTGTTGAATTCCAAGTTCCACCTACAAACCTTTCGGTGTGGTTATTTCTTGGAGTTCTGTGGCTGTTGTTCCTATTGTCACACACACACTTGTTTTGTGTGCTTATTAATTAGCTTGCAGTGTTAGTAAATATGTATAAAGTGAGTTTTGGCAAAAGAAAACCGCGATTAACTCAAAATTATACATGAAACATTCTAAAAATAATTCCTAGCTATTTTTNTTTTGGCAAAAGAAAACCGCGATTAGCTCAAAATTATACATGAAACATTCTAAAAATAATTCCTAGCTATTTTTACATTGGCCAGAAAAAACAGCTCAAAACTTATTTATTGTAGGAAACCGTTTGTTTTAAATATTTTTTTTATTAAATGATTTGTTTTTTTACATATAGGTTATAACTTAGGTTAAAACTTTGGAGAGGATCACTTGAATACATCCACCAAAACTCTAACACCGGAAGCAAAAGAAGGGAATTACGTGTACGTGTGATCTTGGATTTTTATTGCGTTTTTCTCTGCAAATCAAACGCTGCTGCGCGTAGGTAAAATTTTCTACCGTGTTTTTGCTTTTGCATATTATGATTGTTTAACAATGATTCAAATAATTAATGTTATCAATTTGTTTTTAATTTTTAAAGAATCTCTACCCTACCGCTGACAACGCACAATTCAACAAAATGAAAGTAACGCAGAAGCTTTCCCTCACATTTTTCGCAGCGACGCTGCTCCTCACAGAAGTCTTTCAACCCTTCACATTAGCAGCATCTAGTAGGAAAAAGCACAAAGAGATTTGCATTGAAGATGATGACTGCGAGTCCGGCTACTGTAATCAGAACAAGAAATGTGACTGTGGACCATTACCAGGAAGAATTGGGAGAACGATGGAAGAGCAATTTTATGATGAGGATCTTGAAATGTGCTACAGTCGTGTAGGGCAGTTATGCACACTCAATGTAGTTAATGACAGATTGACTCCTTTTATTTGCCTTCCAAACTCTGTTTGCTCTGCGTCAAAATACCAAACTCAAAGTAAACAATACTTCGGGATTTGCAATTGCCAGTCTGGTTATCACCCTACAAATGATGAGAAACGTTGCATCTCAAATGCAGAACTACGAACAGTACAAATCGCAGCAATGGATCAAGTAAGACCGGAAGGGTGGAACAGGAGTAGAAGTCATTCCATTAACAAGAAAGAAAAGTTTTCCATGTTAATTTCCGTCATCACACTCCCAATCGCAACAATAATATTTTGCTTATTTCCATTTAGATAGGTTTCTTCAGTTTTGTTTAGATTAGCGATAAATAATTCTTCGTTTAAAATGCCATATTAGTATCTCTATAATGTACTACACAAGTGTACAACATGGGAAATGTTAACAAGATTACGCCAGTATCTGTCACTATTCATTAAGTGTATTTGCATAATATTACTATTACTATTATTCTAGAACGAGCTTATAATATTAAGAATATAATTTTGTATTTCCTGTTTAATAAATAATAGGATCAAATAATTTATTTTGTATGTATCCGAATGTAGCTAAATAGATAATAAATACAGATATTTTTACATATCAGAAAGTAGTGATTGATAAGGATCATAATTAATTAATTGTATTAATTCCGTAAATAGAGCTGTAAATTGTTAAATTATGTATAAATACATTATATATTTTTTAAGGAAAATGTAAAAGAAAAACCTGTTGGTTTTTCAACATAAAATCAAAAACGATTTATTATTGCCGTGTTGGAATTGTATTTGAGCCGACCTGCGTACTTGTAGACAATAAATTTATTATTTTCACTCTCAGAGCAGACAAGACACACCAATCATAGCTCTAAAAAAACTCATTTATTTTGATAACAAATAAATAATAAAAAATATTTTACTTTCCCGGAGTAAACTTCTTTGGATAAAAATTCTAATTTTATTATACGTTTGTACTTTGTACATGTTTATGCAAATCAACAATGCCAGCGGTAGAATTAATGTTAGGTTAAAATCCCATCGTATGTGTTTATATCTAAATTTCTAACTTCTCTAGATAATAGAGCTAAAGCTGTAATTTTCCATTTCGCTCAAAATGTATTGGTTATTATCATTGGTAGTCTGGGAAAACCCGTAAGTATTTGTATCGTATTCAATTACTCGTAGCTTTGTACTATCGTTAATTTCGTTTCGGTAGAGAAAATAAAACTCAAATCAACAGTATCAGAAAAACAATTAAATTGGAAGTTTTAATTAACCCCTTACATCAAAATTATCTTCCACTCTACTACTACTACTACTAGATAAATTACTTTAAAGTGGACAGGGCTCCTCCAAGCTTCCCAAAGAAGTCAATGCGCTTTGTGTCCTCCTCTCCCAGGAAAATAAATAATTATCGGAATGAATTATCGTTTCTAATATTCATTACAAATTCATGAAGAAAACATAATCGTGCTTCAACACAAAAACTGTAACTATTGCCTGGCCTACATGTCTGCTGAAATTTACAATAATGTTTTCACTTTGAATGAGCACTTTGCTTGTTTTCACCCTCTCCATATTTATACGTACATCGAAATTCGAAATTATAGTAATGTAGTAAAATGAAAGGAGTTAATAATGACTGACTTTATAGATAAAAACCAACTACATCAAGCATAGGTATTTCGGAAATGTTTATTGTTGTTGGCTTTTACCTTTACAGCAGGGGAAATTCCGGAGTCCCCTTGTATTATGTTTGAAATGTAGAGCGTACATTATCTGAAAATGTATCAAAATGGCTTGACGAATAATGGAAATGAATAATGAGTTAGTATTATATAGTGACTAAGCAAGCAAACTATGACTTTGTCATCAAATTCCTCAAAAGCGTAAAAAGAAAGAAAAGTAAGTAAGTGGAGTAAAATATGTGTTAAAAAATGGACTATATCCTGTGCATGGGTGGACTATGGATTAATAATACCCTTGTGAAATATTGATCAATCGACAAGTCGTTTAATAGTAGACGTAGTAGACAATATAGCAGCATTACGTTGTATATATTCGTATATTTCTATATCTTTTTTAAACTGATTAAAGGGAAAAAGAAAAGAAAAGAAAGTAAGGCAACAACAATCATGATGCTGACGATGATAAGTATAAACCTACCCATAAGCATATCATAAAAGTTTGTACATGTACATCCATAATGGAAACAGGTTTATGTTTTGGGCGACTTTGTTGAACGGTGATGAAAGTAACAATAGTCCACGGAAGGGAGAAAGCAACGGTTTAATAAGCACTTTACTATCTAGATCCAAGCGTCTTGTTTTCTCATGCATGCATGCAAACGATTGTGTCGACAGCCTTATTGCCTGAATCGAATCTGTTACATTCATTCGTCTGTCTTGTCTTTTCTTCCTGTCTTGTTTGCCAATGGCAGGCAACCTTCATTTCTTCCTGGAAAAGAAAATGGTATCATTCACGAACTGTTGTTGTTGTTGTGTGTGTATTCAGTATTCGCCCAAAAAGTGTCAACAGAGATAATGACAAGTTAGAAAGAGTTATGAAGTAGTAGTACTTTTGTATTTTCTAGGTTTTCTTTAAACCCAATTTAGTCAGACAGAACGGTAATGCTCCGTGAAAAGAAAATTATTAATGACACTTGAAGGCACGAAGAACATAAGGCAGACAAGATTCATCGAGGAGGATCTTATTAATGAAGAAGGAGGTAGTAGAATGAACTCATGTGCCATTGCAAACGTAATTTTGCTACTTTTCTCTCCTACTTATTGTGCGTATCTACATTGAATTTTGTCTGACATACGTACCAACTACCTACCTAAAGTTGTGTGTGGGGAGAAAGAGCAATAATCGTCCTTCTGGTTTTGGTTCATTACGTTTTCACGCTCAATTTTCTTCTTCTTTACTTCCTTCTTATCTTCTTCAAACTACAAAGTTCCAAATAGCTCAGTCAGTTTTTCAGAATATTTTATTACTTTCTGTTTCACAAACGTATAAATAATCGAAGAAAGTTTTAGTACTGGAAATTCTTACTGCACTGTCTGTTCATTATACATTGTCACTGTCATTAACATTGTATAGTAAATAGTAGTGCTAGTGATGAGCAGTTTTCACCATATTTCAACCGATCTAGTCAAATAGTAAAAGAAAGAATTCTTTCATTCGCAGGAGTTTTGTTTTCTTCAATATGCCAAAGACTGCGGGAGCAAATTCATTTCCCTCAGGGACTGTGTGAGAGAGTGTGCGGTTGGTTGTGTTGTGCTGCGCTTGAGTTTTGGAAATTAGAAAGTTGAGAGGGTGGCATGCCAGTTTGTTATCACTCATCCTATGAAACATTTTCACTCTGGGAAAAAAAGACTTTTTTATGTCTTCTTTTGAATGGGGTGTGATTGACAGGAGATTAAGAACCAACAGGCATTCCCCCTTTATTCTCTGCATGAAGTTTGATAGAATACTATAAAAAAGTGTTGAAAAATCAGTACTGCACACAGGTTGGAGTTGGGACTTTTTACAAAAAGTTCTGTAAACAAAAGTGTACCTACATATAACATACCTATACGCAATAATATATCATAATCATCATCATAAGAGAAAGTAAACATTATACGATCATTTGGTGTCAAACATTATAGGTACCAATAGGGAGGAAAATTTATTTCACAGTATTAGATTATTTATTATTAGAGAAAAGGAACTCCTATCAAAAATTAGGTCAATCAAAGGAAAATGTGATTCGATTAGGGAGGGATGGAATGAACTGAAGAAAGGACGGATGGAGGTGTTCAGTACTGTTCCAGATGTTAGAGTGGTGGTAGTTGTGTGTGTGTGGCTTCATGACACAAATCTGGAGAAAGAAATCAAAAACATCAAACTTCATTGAAACTCCCATGGAATGCGTTAGTATAAGAGCATGCTGCTCACTTACTTGTTCAACGGTTCAACCTCGGCCATCATCAATTTATAATTGGAATGAAACGATAGAACGAAAGGTGGAGGGAAAGTCATTTACCTAATTAGTAGTGTAGTAGTAGTGGATTCTCGTTTGATTCCGCAATAATAATTAATGTTATTGCAAAAATCGTACCAAAACTGCAACAGTTTAACTACAAGTACAAAACCATGTTGGCAGCCAAGATGTCGTCATTTACATTGGTGAAAATATATAACGACTTTTTTTAAATTTGCATTTATCTAATTTTTAAAAGAAAAAGATTTTGCATTGCATTTTTATACGATTTTTCAACAGGTATTGGTAGAGTTGATTGTCTTGTCTACTCTCTTACTTCACGGAACTTCAGGCTTTCGCTACAATGGGTCCTGCTCCAGCACTATAGAATGCTTACCAAGGGAAACCTTCATGCGTTGTGTGAAAGGTCGGTGCTTGTGTTTGGCAGATTCAGATTACGATTATCGTAACGGCTACTGCCGTCTCAAAATCAACGTGAAGTGTTACCTTAGTGGGAAGAATATTCAACCTTGTGTTCGAGGAGCTTTCTGCGATCCACCTTCATTCGCTGACGGGTCAAAAATTCAAGGCGCGAGTACAGGAAACTGTAAGTGTTATCAGGGAGAAAGCAATGAGGAAGATGGAACTTGCTCGAGTGCAAGCAGTCTACAAAGATCTTTCGGACACAGTAGTTTAATGGTCTCAACTAATTTCAATCTGGTTATTGTGATTCTTTCTGCGGGTACAACATTCTTCGGTGTAAAATTTTCTTAATTTTTTGTTGATAAGTTTTGTAAAGTGCAGCTTACTGAATAGGATTGTGGTAGATTTTTTCTTTAGTTAATTTGTTTTCTGGCAAAAAGTAGTTTACTATTTACATCATTTTGGTTATTTTTTAAGTAACCTCTTTCAAAAAATTAGTCTGCTGATGACCAGGGTTAAGAAACGTAAATATTATTTATTTAGGTAAAATATTCCGTTAGTTCGAAGGTAATTAAAGAAAGTATCTGCATTATTTAAATCCTAAATTGGACTTCTGGACTTAACAACAAATATTTATTTAATCTTATCACAAAAAACTAAACAGGTTTGCTGTTAATGTATGATAATTTGTATTGCCAAGTGTGTAAGTAAATTCCAAAGGTCTAACTTTTTTAATCTGTTTTTTCTGTAAGTTATACTACATTCTCACTGCCTTAATAAAACCTTTAACTGTTTCAATTGGAGCAGCGTCAGCATAACATTTAAGCTCCTCCTGCACTCCTCTTTTCTCACTGGACCATACTATAATTAAGAAAGTGACGACGACGCCAGTAGATAAATGAATGGCCTTCTAAATAGGTTATAATATAAAATAGAGTTTAGTTTCAATAAATAAATCGATAAGCAAACGTTGTGGATCCATGCGAGTGAGTAACGCAAGGTCAGCGTTAGCAGTGATAGGATATTATTTAATAGAAAGAAACAACAATAAGGTGAAAAACAAGTAAACCAACCCTGCACTTTGTACATTGAAATGTTTAGTTCGAATTTTTCCAGGGAGAAGTGGGATTTTTATTTTTGCGTTTCCTGATTCGTAATAGATGATTCAATCATCTACCTGTTATTTTATTTAGGTAGTTAATAAGTTAATATTGATTGTTCAAGCTTTATCTACTGGTGCTAACAATACTGTAACTAGAAACTAAATTCCTAACTGTTGTTCCCGGTACATACTCATCTTGGTAAAATGCAAACCAAAACAGGCAATAACAAAACATCTTCAACGTTTTAGGAAGATATTTATCGGTACAAATTTAATGAATTAATTCTCCATTAATGTTAATAATAATACCATTTATTTATGAATTTTCAGTCCAAAGTTCATTACTATTCTTGCGGCTTATAAATCCTTAATCATTATAACTATAGTCATTGCAGAAGACAAACATTTTAACTCATTTATCGTGTTTTTGTACTAAAACGTTTGATCTTTGGGATGAAATGTGGGTGTGTATAACTGGAACTATGTACGGAACGGACCTCAAATATATTTCTTAAGGTTGCAAGCTGCATGTAAATGGATGACATAACATTTTGGATGTGTATCAGTAGTTTTGGAGACATATATTGGACCGTAATAGTACAGTAATACGTATTTCATTGATATAATGGATGTGTATGGGTATATAATGACAGCGCGATAAAACCAGAAAAAAGAGGTTATTATTTCAACTAATGCCAGATAAAATATGATAAACTTCTTAATAAGGTTACGGTACTATAATAACTTATAATACATGCATTTGTAATGAACTGAACATATAACTCGACGAGTCTAATAAATATTTTGCGTGAAACTTGATTATAGTATTATTGATGAATGATGATGATGAGTCTTCTTTGATTTATCTGTTGAATTTATCAATTGGCTTTATTCAGTCCAAAAGGCAACGGTCAACATTAATAACTTGTATGCCCCTGTGTATTACCTAATTTTTATTAAAGTAATTACCGTATATTTAAAGTCTATAAATAAACATAAATTAAATAGACCTTTAAGTTTATTTGTACTTGTAAAGTTGTATATAATGTCATTTAATAAAGTGTAAATTGGAGAATGAGCGAAAAACAGTTTTGACTTCCATTCGGGAAATAATTGGATAGTTCAATATCCAGCAAATTCAATTCCATTTCAGTGACAATGATTAACTTTAAGCCCTTACTTGACGATAAGACGGAAATGTGACGTACGACTAAAATTGGTTTTTACCAACCACCATTACCATATTATAGTGCCTACATATAAATGTTATTTACATATTCTAACCTTTACCCTTTATTTAGTTTACTGTCCGGGGCAAAGTCGGCGTTATTATTATGATTCAACCTCAAATTTTTTCTCCATAATTTAGGATAAGTTCCAAAAAGATTTAGATTAGAGCGGCTTCGAGAATTGGACTTTTACTACCAAAGCTGCAGTTCAAAGTCCAACAGACTGCAAAAGTAATGTCGCTGCGCTGCCTGTGACTGACAGCATCACCGAAAAAGTGATCAACTTGTGTACAAACTACTACACACCATACCTAATTTCTATTTATACTATCATCAATAGCATCGTAATTTTGTGCAGCATTCGCAAATTACTATTATCACCAGACCACTCACGGGGCATTTTTTACGTAATCAAAATCATATTTATTTGGACTATTAAACCAAAATATTTTTGGAACCCTTGACATTGCACTTTACTCTGTTCTTTTTTTGCAATTTCTACAAAAGATTATTATTCTAGTCATAACTGGTGGTGTATCTATCTACGGATCCCATTGAATAAGAAACAAACAAACAAAATGTTTTACTTTGTAAAATAAAAGTTCAAAATTTTCCTCTCCTGGTGCTACTCAAAAATGTGGAACCTGAATCTGAACCATTCACAAAATTTTCCTCGTGCGTATATCGAAAAACATTTTGTTTTCCCTTCAACAACAAAAACACGATTGTTTTTGTGATTATTAGCCAGAGGCAAGGTCTGCCTGCTCTGCTACAAAAACTCGATCTTTTTTGGAGATGCGAACAAAAACCATTGTGTTTTTTCAGAGCGACATTGTCAATCCTCAATAGTATGTATGGCATCTTTCTTAATACTTTGAAAGAAAATATCAAGGTAATTTCAGCGTAAGAGCTCTGATTGAAGTTGCATATTATGTTTGAGTATCAATTTGATCAAAGATAGGTTACTACACATCAACCTGACTCCTTCCTAACATTACCCTTTCTGACGACGACGACAGAGTAAACAAAAAACCGGCTTTGTAAAGAAGACGAAAGTGGAAGACAATATAAACTCAAGCTAAAAAGCAATTTTAAGATCTGACTAAATTATACGGTTTGATGGTAGAATATGTTTATGAAGCAAGTTCCTACTACTAAGCTTCGTTCAATGTTCATTTAAAGCCATATTTTTTTCTGAGGAAATTGACATCTCTTCTTCTCGTACCTTGGACTTTGGACTGTATACATATCTCCCTCTTCTCTTTTCTTTTAATCATTTTTTGGAACTGGATCTTCTGTTTCTCCTATTTCTATATTTACTATTTACTGCACATGTTTTTCGTTTACGTAATTAACAATCACATACGAAAACAAATTTCTATACAAGGCATGATATCAGCAACCCCAACCTACAACGTTTATCAACGGATTGTCTCCTCCTCTTACATCAATCTGTGTTGGCTGATAAATACTAACTTGATTATCTGTATTACTATCATATTAATACTACATTTAGGAAAGAGGCGTCTGTCTGCACTGCACCACCACGTACCGCTCGTTACACCTTCGTAGCGTAGCTATATTAAAAATTTGGTTCTGTCTGCATCAAAATTTAGAACTATGTTTAGTTTATCTTCAGTTTCAGTTGCTTCATTTATCCTTTTCCACCACCACTGGCAATTTTTTTATTGCGCTCACGTCAGTAAGTCAGGAAACCCGTCATTCATGATACATATTATTCTGCTGCGCAATAAAATGAAACGTATATTTTAAAAATATATATACTTAAGTAGGCAGGTATAAGTATCTTCAACCTGTTGGAAATGTTTACGTTCACAACATGCTAAAAATTACAAAGTTTCTCTCCTATTAAAAAGATTCAAATTGAAATTAAACCATTATAGCCATTTTGATAATTATACATTTATGGCTCAGACCAGTCCAGATTAAACCGCATACATATTTGTTTGTTGAGCTCTTTTGTAAAGAAAAAGCGCTTCAAGTCACGTTTTTATTTATTGCGCTTATATTATATTATGCTGCTATGTTAAAGAACATCTTTTCTGCAAAAAAGGTATATGTTTACCTATTTATCAAGTACTAAACAATATTATGCGATATGCGTGAGTCAAACCTATATAAAGATATGATGTGAAACGGTTGCAATTTTGATGATTATCATCACCACATAAAACTATTCTGCAGCTGCGCCTTCTTTCTCTTCTTTATTCTGATTGGCTTATGATTGAATTTAGAAAAAATTCGCCGGTCAAAGTCCAACGTGTATGATGATGATGATGATTAATTCTGTTATGTTATGGCCTCCCTCAACGAGCCAATGGAAAACTTACAACTCTTTGAAATTGCAAAATTATCCTAATCGCCTTTCACTTTGATAAGCTTTGTATTTTAATTTTACCTTGTCACAAGCGATGCAATAATAAGACTATTGATGAGCTAACTGGCTGGGTTGGACGATGTTTTTGCTGGATACGGATGCGTAAATATTTATCTTGTTTTATTTTTATTGGAAAATTTACTTGGTTGCATTCCACCTACATCGTTCGATCTGGAAATTGCATAAAAGCTATTATTTGATAACAAACTAAACTAATTAAAAATTCCATCCATTCAATTTTACAACCGCAAGCACATAAGTATTTGTTTAATGAATTGCAAAATTATTACCGTCGGTGTTTTCCGAATCACGATTAATATTTGCCATGAGTAGTTTAACCTTATATCATTTATATTGCGGGTTCAATTCAATTTACGGTTTGACGCGACATTATTCAATTTTTCAGTTTATGTAATTTTGCCAATATTGATTACAAAACACCAACAAATATTCTACATTTTCCTGAAACGATGCTGCAATAATTTAGTCATGAATGAATGAATGAATGAGATATTTTGTATTTTTGAATTGTGTTTACTGTTTCACAAAAAAATATGATTTTATTTGTTTTGTTATTATCGCTCTCAGATTACTTTCTGCGAATCTTAATTGCGCACATTATTATATTATAATTATGCTGATTAGTTTGGTGAATTGCAATCTGTAAAAAACATTAAAACGTGCTTGCATGGTATTGCATAAGTACTTGATTTTTTAATGATAAAAAATGTCAAAAGCAGATATTCACATCCTCTTTCCTTGTCCTGCTCTTTCCACCATGCGCATGAATCGCACCATCAGAATTGCACAATGCCTTTTAACTTTTAGAGCAACGTTTTTTTGACAGCTTCTAGTTACCTTATTTATTTAATGGGTAAATTTACTGAGGATTCATTATTATTATAACTTAAACAATCTTTGTATGTAATCGTTTTGACATGAGATTTGCCTACTTGGAAAGACAACCTACATAAAATGTGACATTCATTATATTATAATACATCATTGGCCGGCGCATTGCATCGCATTGCATTAAAAATCCATTTTGTTTTGTTGTGCTCAATTGCACATCGCATCGCTCGCTCGCATCATCAACTTCATCTCCCCCTAATCATCATCTATTTCTATCTGTGACAAGAGCAAAATTTCATGCAGCAAGCAAAACTTTACGACGTAATGCCATTAGCACGAGAGAACCGCAGTGCAATTTTATTGGCCGACGGCTTTGCAAAGAGTCCAAAGTCCAACTGTTGACTCCATTCTACTTGGCTTTAATGACAGCAACAAACAAAGCGAAAGATACAAAATACCATATTTTTCAGTGAAAGGAAAAAAAGTAGTTGTTATGTTGGTGCAAACTATGAAACTATGAAGGCGTAAAATGATCAAACAAAACTAGAATGGAAGTAGCATCTTCCATTGTTATGTGACTATGTGGATGGATTGCATAGCAAGGTCTTTTACCAGCAAACTACTCGATCTCAGACGTAGTAAACTGAATACCAACAGAAAAAAATAACACTTGCAAACCGTGCAATAGCAAAACAAAAATAAATGATTTTTTCGCAGACTAGCTAGGCTTAGGCACCGCGATGAGCTACTAATCGTTATAGCTCAGTATCGTCTTTTGGAAGAGAGTTAGTTTAGGAGATAAAATTTGTACAGTACAAAGTAGGAAGAAAGGTTTTTTATAAGAAAGAAGGATAAACTGAAAATAATAATGCGCAACCATGTTAGAAAAGCTTTTGCCTCGCCACGCCACACCAAGATTACTTAACCATAATTTAATAATAATAAATAAATTTTACATCCATGAGGAAAACGTTAAAATAGTGTGAGTACGATGTGCCATTTTTACTCGCGCAGATGAGATAACATCATAACGCAATAATGGTCTCACGGACAAATTCAATTTAATTTATGTATTAGGCATGAAGTAGTTGGCTTGGCTTGTTGAAGGAGGTTTTAACTTTAACACTGAATCTATTGCTAAACGCTTTGTTCTCTTTTGCTGGAATAAAATGGGCATGGACAGACGAAAATAACAAAAAGCTAAAGATTACGCTAACTCGTAATATTTCAATCATTCGCTCAAATTATTTACGTAACCTTCAAAAATAACACCTGCCTCAGATAATGCTGCTATTATCACACCATAACCAAAATTTTTGTTTGTGCGACTTAGTTTGTCTAATTGCAATTTTGTGAAGCAAAACCTTTTCAGTTTAATATTATTTTAAATTTTAAGTAAACAAAAGTAATGTTTAATTCGTTTGATTTTTTTAGTCTAAACTGAAAACAAAAACGTTATCTTGACAGTAATTTATCATAAAGTACACCTTCGTAAAATCTGATGCTGGTATGCATTGATTGTCGTTTTAGATGATTGGGTTAGACTAGATCATATTCATAAATAAATAAGCTTTGTAGAGCTGAAAACGAATGGAATACAAGAACTAAAAAACCTTTGTATGAATTTGAAATATAAAAGCTCGCAATTCGATAATTTATTTGCAACCTCTACAAAAAATACTCAAGTTCAGTATTCCAAGATGAAAGATGCTAAACTGCCAAAAACTCTGTTTGAAGTGGGTAACCTACCTACAAAAATAATAACTGCGCCTTGTACTGACTTTGTATTCTTGCATAGGTCATTCAGGAACTAAATTTCAGTGAACTTTCTTTCTCAGATAAAAACTTTATATTTGTGTTTCTAGCCTAGACCTATAAAATTAACAAACATTATTCCCTGTCACAAGTGAATGCAAGATAATTCATCCGGTCCTGACTGCTGTTGACGAGTAAAGTAAAATGAAAGTCTAAAAATAAAACTGGCGAAAGCTGGATAGGTATTATAAAGTTTCATTATATGATTTTGTACTTTGGACTAGTTGCCATTATAAAAGATGAAAGCCACACAATAAAGTTCTTTTTGAGAATTTTGCTTCTCCGTACATATTATTAAAGGCATAAGAAGCTGCAAAGAAGTAATAGAATTACTACTAATATGTACCTACCTAAAAACTGAACCCGTTCAAATCATGCCAAATATGTATTTAGAGAAAAGAAACACTCCCACAAAGACGACCAACCAACTCGTTCGGTATTGGAGGCATTCCGAAGTTGTAATCCTTTCCATGCTGAAAATAATGAGGACGGGGTGTCGCGACAGAATAAACATTATAAAAGCTGTAATGGCTCTATAACGTTTTTTGTGTATCATATAACTTTAAGAATTTCTCGTAAAAGCATTGTTCATCCATAAACAAGTAAATGGCTACACTATCTTTTATTCGTTTCCGCTACAAATGCACTTTACATTTTTGCTACGCCATGAAGAAAGTACTTAATGTATTGCATTTTTTCCAACACTTATTGCAGAAAGGATTCATTCCTGCTACTAACTATAAGTCATAGTCATAAAATTCCAATAAAAGTGCAGATGTCAACCTTTTGGCTCTTTTTTCTTCTGAGCTGATAAGAGTATTTAATGATAATTGTCTTAAAAGATTTTTTTCATAAAAGAAATTATATTTTGTTATGCTATCATATCATCATAATCTAAAGTTTGTCATACCTATCAGGGTCATCTACACCACATTTCATTTCTTTCCATTCGTTATATTTCGCCGGGCCTACAAACTCGGCTGCAAAAGCGGATCGGCAAAACTCGTTTATTACGTTACGCGAAGATAAAATTCATTTATAAATAGTAAAAGCTACACATATTTCATGAGAAGAGGACAAACCCAACTTAATATCCAATCACAACGCAATTCAATTTCAATGTAAATACCAACAACAAAGGTTGGCACTTGGCAGGCTGGTTTACTCACAGTGCATGAATAATAAATACTATCATATCGTACTCTCTATCTCAAGTACATAGTTTTCTCTCTACTTTGCCCTTTTATTCTCTGATTCACTTCAGTAAACGTAATTTTATGATGTACCTAGAAAAAAAGTTTCAATCAGAGAAAAAAATTATACGGTATACCTAAGCGAAAAGACCATGAAAGGAAACAACAACATCATCAATCCCTTTTTTCTATATTTACAAACAAAGCTTCTGGCTCTGTGGCTGGGACTTTTCCATATGTATTGTATCGCAATGCAATCTAAACTTGGTGAAAATATTCCATAGAGAAAAATTTTATTTCCTCTCTCTCTTCTATTCTGTACCTTGTGTCATCCAAAACAAAAAACATAACATTTCAACACAATTTTCTCTGAGCTATCTACATTATATTATAGTAAATATATAGTTTATATAGCCAAACAAGTCAAGGGATATATATATTTTTGAAGCTTATAACCATTCTACACAGGCCAGTTATATGAAGAAAACGAGTTTAAATATGAAAATATGTAACAAGGCGAGACAACATTTGAGCTCCTTTCTCTTCCTTCCTGTCTTAATACCTTGCAAAAGATATGGATATATGGATATACACAAGGAAAGTCCATGATATGTAATGCATGAATTTCAAACGGATTTCAATTTCTAAATTTTGTTTATATGAAAAAATTTAAATCATTGCAAACATATAAAGTTTGGAAGCTTTCAATTTCAAAGTTTCATGATATTGAGACAAGATGAGGTCATTTCTTTAGTCTGATAAGTCTCAGTTTCACACCTTTTCATACATCCCTTTTCCCTGTTGAGAACGGAACATTGAGTATGTATTCAGTTCATCTATACTAACTAAACACCTACTCCAATGTCCTTGTCATCTCTGTGTGGATGCTCAGCAAACTCAATTCATAAAGTTTCAGGATGTGAATGAACAAAAAAGGATATTATTATATCAAAAAGTTTTCCTCTCTACAGCAGGCAGAGGCAGCAGCATAGCAGCCGCTGAAGTAAATGCATATTATCCCGTTGCTCGTTTTTCTGTTGAACTCTGAAAAGTTATATAGAAGTATAGCAGAAAAGTATTATCAAATCCTTTATTACAAACAACCTACTCAACATTGCAGGATGTTGGACCGCCTTTCTTTCGTCATAATATTCATGTATAAGACTTACACACATTTATTTATCTATGCTCACTTTTTTCTCACTGTTCTCTACGTTAAAATTTGTAAATATTTATCTCCTCTGCAGAGAGCCAACGAGCTGTTCCTATTTTCCCATTCTTCTCTGTTTGAGCTTTACCTTTAGAGCTCTGCCAAAAGTCTTGTGCTTCGCATGTAACCTCCTTAATTTGTAAACTACTCTCAAGCAAGTAACATCAAGAATTTTTTGTTGCAGAACTGCAGAGAAGAGAAGCAGCTATATTATCACTTCACTATTTTTACTTCTGTTATAACAGTTAAACTATAATACCTATTAACATTGTTACATCTTTCTGTTCAAAAAGCACATCATATTACGATAATATTCCTTTCCATACACCTACAAACACTCAAAAAAGCGTTTATTTTATTGCCAAAAAACGTGCAACAATTGACGGAATCAGTGCACCAACAGAATAGTAAACAGAGAGAAGCAAAGCGCAGGACTATATAATAGCGTACTTTACTTTCAAAATATTTTACATAAAAAGTAATATAATCATCATCAGCAGCAACAGCATCACGTTTTGTTTGCATAACAGTCATCGCATCGTGTCTGCTATTGTGTCTACCACCTCAAGGAAAGCCCTTGCATTGGTACTTATGTCAGAAATATTTCGTAACAATCAATAAGAAAGAATCAGTTTTGTGTTGTGCCATTTTTTAAACATTTTTTTCTGCAAGTTTGAAGCTAAAACTTATTAGCTTATGAAAAACTGTTCGTTTCAAAATAGTGCATGGTTGATAAGAATTCTGTTCTGGCTTCACTTCAGATTGGACTGAAAGGGCAAATCAAAGTTTTACTCGTGCGTGTTTATCATCACAAGATTAGATCATCATTATCGCCCTCAACGTTCTTGGAATTGGAGCATTTTTGGAACATTTTTGACAGAGTGTAAACTGGACTGAATCAAATCAATCCGAAAAATTTTCATTGTAAAAAAGAGTCAGTCATCCTTTTTTATCATTAATTCTTTTGTAATCAACGTCAGTTATATTCCTAGTTGATTTGATAAATAACTGTCGTCTTCCTGCATCGTCAGCCATTTCGTCGGTCGTCTTTGTGTTCATCAGTGTTGTTTTCGACGCTTTTCGTTTCACTTTTAATATTTTATTCCAAAATCCAATAATCAATCCGTCAAGGCCAAACAAAGAGGAAATATAACATTCATTCGCGTTTGTTTAAAGAACAGTGAAGCCTTTTTGATATGGCTCTTATGCTAGTGTCACGTGGAGGATTCGGCAAAGCCAGCAGAAGTAAGTAAAAAGTCATAAATTTTGCTGAAATGAAATTAAGCGATCTTATTAGTTCGTAGTTAACTATATTTGCATAAGGAGACGAAAACAACACAATTAAACCACTATGACTCAATGCGCTATACAGACAGCTGCTGAGCTGCTGCGCGGTGGTGTTGTTGTAAAATACACTCTAAGACTCTAACAAACCATGTGACATTTGTTTGTAAACAAAGGTAAACAGTGATGATGGATTACAACAGCAACGAAGTTTCATAAAACCTTCAACTTAATAGGAAATTACAGAGTTAGCATGAACTTTATAATTCATTCATACTTAATCCCTTCCAGCAAATAACGATGAAGTAAACAACTCTGTCATCGATTGATTGATAGCTAAGCTTGCAAAAATCTGTGTTTACGTTTTAAACTGACCAACAAAAGGCAAAAAAGTAAGAAAGTNTTGATAGCTAAGCTTGCAAAAATCAGTGTTTACGTTTTAAACTGACCAACAAAAGGCAAAAAAGTAAGAAAGTTGCTTTCTTGCTTGCTGAAAAAAAAGTGAGCACAGCATAGAGCATGTAAGGAAGAGCATTATTGCGTTTGCCCACGACGATTTATTATGTAAAATCCATCTTATTAAAATGACTCAACCTGTCATTGATTTCAATTCGCAATTCTTTCAACTGTCACTGACTTATAATTTTAATGATACTGGACTGGTATGATATTTAACAGAACTTAAACGCAAACTAACAAACGTTTCTTTTTTAATTGCAGATCTTCCAGTAGTTATTCAGTCGCTCAAGTGGGATCCAGTTCGTAATGGCCCAACTGTTTGTGCTGCTTATTTTAGGTGAGAAAAATTGCAAAATAAAGTAATAATATGAGGCACGATGGGAAAAACTAAAATGCTTTAAAATAAATGGCTGAATCGCACGAGAAAACATTTTTTCTGCAAACACGATTGCATGGCTGGTTTATTGCATTTAACAAAGTGTATGAAGTAAATGAAATCATACATGAGATCGCCGATCGTGAGAATAAATACAAATTATTGGTGCATTGTGCATTAAATATTAGTTGCGTTTATGCAAAACTACATAATACAGCGTACATAGCTTTTAGCACATACAAATTTAAAAACCTTTCACATTCACTTAAGTTTTATTCTGATTATTTAATAATTTCATTGCATGCAAAACTTACCAATCGTCATTCATTACTATCACACCATTAAACTGTTCACATTTTTGTGAAAAGGAAACAATGAGTAGAATGTAATTGCTTTGTTTGTTTTTGAAACAAAATATACAAATTCACATCATATTGTATTTAAGGAGAATAGTCAAGATTTTGCTAGCATCGATTTTTATTTACCTGGAGCCTGGAAGAATGACGAATAACATTACTCAATATTAACTATCTATTAACATGATGAATATTATTATAGGACTGGGTCAGGAAAGGATACCCCACATGAGACCCCACCTATGCGACAGTCGACGGCAGCGAGCATTCCACGGATGGAAATCAATGCTTCGGTCGCCACAGCAGACGGTGCTATCGTAGGTCCAAATCTTCGTCCTTTGAATGACACTACACCCGAATCTCAGGACTTTGAATCTGAAGCCGCATCCGGCGAGGAAGGTATGTGTTAAATTAATCAAAGAACGCGTTAAAAATTACTTCGTTTCTTAAAAAGGATAAAAAAGTCATACAACAGTCATAATGTAGTCCGATAACCGTCGCAGTAATATCCATTAAATTACAACAATTTCGTTCCCTGCAAGCACCTATTTCACATCACAGGTCGAAAAATAAGTCGCAAGATATTTATCCTTTGAGCAACCTTTACAAAAATCTTCTTATTTGATCATGCTAGTGTGCTGCGTAGTTTTTTGTATGTACATGCTGTTGAGTTGCTTTAGCGCAGTAGCATAAGACGGAGAAAGCACATTACCATAGCAGCTTTCTCGGACCCAATCTGTGTATTTACTAGTGTGGGATCGGTGGAGGAGGGTGAAGGCGTGGTTGTGTCGTCACACTATCGATCGTTCTCATGTTTACAATCTTTTGTTTGCATTATTAGTAGGAATGTAGCATGTAGCCCGAATCTACAGATTGAACGCAAAAAGAGAAATGAAACTGGAAGCTTTCATTTGAAAGTACATAATACGCAGCTTAGAAGAACATTTTTAGAGGAAGAGGGAGCTTGCTAAAAGTTTGCTTTGCAAAAGCGCATCTAGGGCAAATGCACATCATACTCATATTAAACGTTTGCCAATTTAATAACATTAATACTCGCTGCTGCTGTAGCCTATCGTTATTCCGAAATCTAAAAATGGAGGCAGGAATAGTCATGTCATAATCATGAACCATGCTACCATTCATAGGCGCTAACTGTATAGTAAGGAAAAACTTTTGCAAGTTGCAAGCAACACAGATAAATTAAAGATGCTAATGCCATTACTAAATTGGAATTCAAGCAAAAAAAACGAGTGAGTTAGAAAGTGCCAGGGAACTATACTATCCAACTATACAACCCTGCACTTTAATGGAACCAAATCATGAAATAAAGAAACGAAACTAG